>JANUSC010000270.1:0-307705 GCA_025200525.1 Camellia lanceoleosa | reverse complement strand
TTTGGGAAAGTTTGGGGCTTTTATGCAATTTTATAAAAGTTTGGGGTTTGTTTTAAATAAACCAATATGTATGTTTGGTACATAGAAATGAGATTAATGTGGAATCATTGATGTAGAATGGAACCTTTAGGGTTGAATGTTAATTATGGAAAATGCTATAATTATATTATTTAATTAATTGGATAATTAATTGTGGAATTGAGATGTTGATTATATATCCATTGTGTATTTATTTTTCTGCTTAGAAATATTCGCTTTGGGCTATCGGTGGAGGATAGTCTTGATTGTTGTAGACAATGCATGATGATTAGGTGAATTAAAAACCAATTATTGAAATGTGTCATAGAGTATGACATTTGAAGAATACATTAACTTTATGTATTGATTTGTGATGTGTATAATTGTTGTTTATATGCATTGTGTTGTGTTGGAGGAGATAGGATGTACTCCTGTTTAGGGAAGATAGGGGATGTACCTCTAAACCGATGTTGTTTGGGGAGAAGACAGGGATGGACTCGTGAGATAGAGCTCATATGCTTGTCTTGAAAAATATAGATACAGCCCATGTGCTTGTCTTGGAAATGTGAAGTAGCTTATATGCTTACCACTGGTTGTATAGATATAACTAATATGTTTATCTATGTAGAAATGGAAAGGAAGGGAATATAGACTTGAATGTCTTGGAATTGTAGTAAATTGTAAAAGAATGTATAAGTGTCGGCCATCTATCAACTGCTAATCTTTTAGTCATTGTTCATAGTTGGTTTAGTGTATTTCTTTACCGTGTGGCTCACCCTATATGGAACATCATTTTTCGGTACCTGAAGATGCCACCTCCAAGGACTTAGCTTGGGGAGGCTAGTGGCGGATGGACTTTTGACTTCTATTTATTTTGATGTGTTACATGTAACCTCAAGCCAAGGGCTTTACGTATTGAGCTAGAGCTCTCTTGATTGTAACCAAGCGTTAACTTGGAAAGTTGTAAGCCTTTAAGGCACCCGCTTTTATTGTTTATGTAATACTTTTGTAAATTCAGCTTAAATAGAAGAAGGTGGACTTTATTATGTTGATGCATGTTCAATTGATGGGTTTATTGTCATTATTTTGAGGCGTTACAATTTTTATTCAACTTCAATTTTATTCAATTTCCTTTTCTATTCGACTTCTTTTTTTATTTAATTTCCAAATAGATCGTTAAGGTATAGTGGTTTCATGAATGAACTTCCATTGTTAATTTTATGCAACTTCTATTTTTATTTTTACTCCCCTTCAATTTTTATTCAATTTCCTTTTCTATTCAACTTCCTTTTTATTTAATTTCAAAATTGATCGTTAAGGTATAGTGGTTTCATGAATGAACTTCCATTGTTAATTATATGCAACTTCCATTTTTATTTTATTCAATGACATTTTCAATCAATTTCATTTTCTATTCAATTTTATTTTTATTTAATTTCCAAATAGATCATTAAGGTATAGTGGTTTTATGAATGAACTTCCATTGTTAATTTTATGCAACTTCCATTTTTATTTTTATTCAACTTCAATTTTTATTCAATTTCCTTTTCTATTCAACTTCCTTTTTTATTTAATTTCCGAATAGTTCGTTAAGGTATATTGGTTTCTTAAATGAACTAACAATGTTAATTTTATTCAACTTCCATTTTATCAATTTTCTTCTCTATTCAACTTCTTTTTGTTTAATCTCCAAATAGATTGTTAAGGTATAGTGGTTTCTTGAATGAACTTCAATTTTTAATTTTATGCAACTTCCATTTTTATTTTTATTCAACTTACATTTTCAATCAATTTCATTTTCTATTCAGTTTTGTTTTCTATTTAATTTCCAAATAGATCGTTAAGGTATAGTTGTTTATTGAATGAACTTCTATTTTAATTTTATGCAACTTCCATTTTTATTTTTATTAAACTTTAATTTTTATTCAATTTTCATTTTATTCAATTTTCTTTTCTATTCAACTTCCTTTTATTTAATTTCCATTGTTAAAGAATGAAAGGACATTAAATAACAATGGAAGTTGAATAAAATAAATAAAAAGTTGAATAGAAAAGCAAATTGAATAAAAGTTGAAGTTTAATAAAAATAAAATGGAAGTTGTATAAAATTAACAATGGAAGTTCATTCAATAAACCACTATACCTTAACGATCTATTTGGAAATTAAATAAAATGGAAGTTGAATAGAAATGGAAATTGAATAAAATTGAAGTTGCATAAAATTGACAATGTAAGTTCATTCAAGAAAAAACTATACCTTAGTGATCTATTTGGAAATTTAAAAAAAAAAAAGGAAGTTGAATAGAAAAGGAAATTAAATAAATATTGAAGTTGAATAACAATAAAAATGAAAGTCGCATAAAATTAACAATGTAAGTTCATTCAAGAAACCACTATACCTTAACGATTTATTTGTAAATTAAAAAAAAAAAAAGAGGAAGTTGAATAGAAAAGGAAATTTAATAAAAATGGAAGTTGAATAAAAATAAAAATAGAAGTTGCATAAAATTAACAATGGAAGTTCATTGAAGAAACCAGTATACCTTAATGATCTACTTGGAAATTAAATAAAAAAGTAAGTTGAATAGGAAAGGAAATTGAATAAAAATAAAAATGGAAGTTGCGTAAAATGAAAAATGGAAGTTCGTTCAAGAGACCACTCTACCTTAACGATCTATTTGGAAATTAAATAAAAAAGGAAGTTGAATTGAAAGGAAAAATGGATAAAAATGGAAGTTGAATAAAAATAAAAATGGAAGTTCATTCAAGAAACCACTATACCAGAACGATCTCTTTGGAAATTACATAAAAAATGAAGTTGAAGAGAGAAAATAATTGAATACAAATGGAACGTCAATAAAAATAAAAATGGAAGTTGTATAAAATTAAAAATGGAAGTTCATTGAAGAAACCACTATGCCTTAACAATCTATTTAGAAATTAAATAAAAAAGGAAGTTGAATAGAAAAGGTAATTGAATAAAAATGGAAATTGAATAAAAGTAAAAATGAAAGTTGCATAAAATTAAAAATGGAAGTTCATTCAAGAAAACACTATACCTTAACTATCTATTTGAAAATTAAATAAAAAAGGAAGTTGAATAGAAAAGGAAATTGAATAGAAATGGAAGTTGAGTAAAAATAAAAATGGAAGTTGCCTAAAGTTAACAATGGAAGTTAATTCAAGAAACCACTATACGTTAACGATCTATTTAGAAATTAAATATAAAAAAAAAAAGTTGAATAGAAAATGTAACGCCCTCAAAATAATGACAATAAACCCATCAATCGAACATGCATCAACATAATAAAAGTCCACCTTCTTCTATTTAACTGAACTGTTCTGTACAAAAGTATTACATGTAAACAATAAAAGCGGATGCCTTAAAGGCTTACAATTTTCCAAGTTAACACTTGGTTACAATCAAGAGAGCTCTAGCTCAATACACGTAAAGCCCTTGGCTTGAAGTTACATGCAACACATCAAAAGTAAATAGAAGTCAAAAAAGTCCATCCGCCACTAGCCTCCCAAGCTAAGTCCTTGGAGGTGGCATCTTTGTACACTGAAAAATGATGTTCTATATAGGGTGAGCCACACCAGAGAAATATACTAAACGAGTTATCAATAATGACTAAAAGATTAACAGTTGATAGATGGTCAACACTTTTACATTCTTTCATAACACATTACAATTCCAAGACCTTCAAGTCTATATTCAATTCACTCTCCATTTTCATTAAATTCTCAGTTTATAACTCATGGCTCAGAACCTGGCCACACAACTCATATGAAACAACAGCTCATATTAACCACTTACAACTTCATTACTTCCAATGATATGCATAGTAGCGAGATCACATCCCCAAGAGAAGCGTATGAGCTTTATCTCGGAGTCCATCCCCTATCTTCTCCCAAACAACATCCGGTTTAGAGGTACATCCCCTATCTTCCCTAAACCATGAGTACATCCCCTATCTTCTCCAACACAACACAATGCATATAAACAACAATTATACACATCACAAATCAATACATAAAGTTAATGTATTCTTCAACTGTCATTCTCAATGACACATTTCAATGATTGGTTTTAATTTACCTAATCATCATGCATTGTCTACAACAATCAAGACTATCCTCCACCGATAGCCCAAAGCAGATATTTCTAAACAGAAAATAAATGCACAATGGATATATAATCAACATCTCAATTCCACAATTAATTATCCCAATTAATTAAACAATATAATTATAGCATTTTCCATAATTAACATTCAACCCCTAAAGTTCCATTTTCATCAATGATTCCACATTAATCTCACTTCTATGTACCAACCGTGCATATAGATTTATTTAAAACAAAACCCCAAACTTTTATAAAATTGCATAAAAGCCCCAAACTTTCCCAAAATTACGCAACTATCCCCAACACATCAAAATGTCAAAATTTAAAGACAGAGTCCATAAAGAGGAGTAGGATATCCCTACCTCAAAGTTTAAGCCCAAAAGGAGATGAAGACCCAAAGATCAAAATGCTCCAAACACCGACTTTTTCAGATTAAATCGAAGCCCTCGTCAACCTCTACCTTTTTAACAAAGCAAGATGAGAAGGAAATGATCCTAGATAGATCAAACCTTAGAGAGAATATAAAGTTAGAGAGAGAAGCTCTCAGATCTGGAGGATTGGATCAAAAGTTTATAAAAAATCTAACTTAAAATTCTTTGCCGGCCCGATATAAACAGGCTCGCCCGAGCGAAGACTTGGTCGCTCGAGCGACTAGACACAGAAAACCGTAGCTCGAGCCAAGAAGGCCTCGCTCGAGCCAACATCCTAGAAGCTCGCTCGAGCGAAGAAAAGCTCGCTCGAGCCAGACTCCTTCGACCGCCAGTTCGCAACTAGACGACGCTCGAAGCGACGAACCGCTTCGCCGGCGAACGAAACCAGATCACTCGAAACGGAATCGCCGAGCGAAAATCATGGTGTTCAGTTCACCAGACGCGATCGCCGCTCGAAGCGAAACCGCCTGCTCGACCCACAGACACAAAACTCAACTCTCGCCGAGCGACCAACTCTCGCCGGCGAAGGACAAAAATCGGCAGCAACCCTTGGCTCCCAAACACAACCAACCTGAAACAAACCTGCCCAACACATCCTATAACTCAAATACAATATATGAAAGGACGTAAACAGGACAACAATCCACTACCAACATCCACGGACACGTGTCCGGATCACTATACAACAAGGGGTAAACCCGGGATCGCTATAGAAAATAGAATTGAATAAAAATGAAAGTTGAGTAAAAATAAAAATGGAAGTTCATTCGAGAAACCACTATACCTTAACGATCTATTTGGAAATTAAATAGAAAAAAGAAGCTGAACAGAAAAGGAAATTGAATAAAAATGAAAGTTGCATAAAATAATAATGGAAGTTCATTCAAGAAAACACTATACCTTAACGATTTATTTCGAAATTAAATAAAAAAGAAAGTTGAATACAAAAAGAAATTGAATAAAAATGGAAGTTGAATAAAAATAAAAATGGAAGTTGCATAAAATTAAAAATGGAAGTTCATTCAAGAAACCACTATACCTTAACAATTTATTTGGAAATTAAATAAAAAAAGAAGTTGAATAACTATGGAAGTTGAATAAAAATAAAAATGGAAGTTGCATAAAATTAAAAATGGAAGTTCTTTCAAAAACCACAATACTTTAACGATCTATTTGGAAATTAAATAAAAAAGGTAGTTGACTACAAAAGGACATTGAATCAAAATAGAAGTTAAATAAAAATAAAAAAGGAAGTTCCATAAAATTCACAATTGAAGTTCATTCAAAAAACCACTATACCATAAAGATCTATTGGGAAATTAAATCAAAAAGGAAGTTGAATAGAAAAGAAAATTTAATAAAAATGGAAGTGGAATAAAATTAAAAATGGAAGTTGAATAGAGAAGGAAATTTAACAAAAAAGGTAGTTGAATAAAAATAAAAAGGGATGTTGTATAAAATAAAAAATGGAAGTTCATTTAAGAAACCACTATACCTTAACGATCTATGTGGAAATTAAATAAAAAAGGAAATTGAATAGAAAAAGAAATTGAATAAAAATGGAAGTTGAATAAAAATAAAACTGGAAGTTCATTCAAGAAACCACTATACGTTAACGATCAATTTGGAAATTGAATAAAATAGGAAGTTGAATAGAAAGGGAAATTGAATAAAAATGGAAGTTGAATAAATATAAAACTCAAGTTCATTCAAGATCCCACTATACCTTATCGATCTATTTGGAAATTAAATAAAAAGGAAGGTAAAATGAATAGGAAATTGAATAAAATGAAACTTGAATGAAAATAAAATGGAAGTTACATAAAATTAAAAATTGAAGTTCATTCAAGAAACCCACCATACCTTAACGATCTATTTGGAAACTAAATAAAAAAGCAAGTTGAATAGAAATGGAAATTGAATAAAATGAAAGTTGCAGAAAATTAAAAATCGAAGTTCATTCAATATCCCACTATACCTTAACGATCTATTTGGAAACTAAATAAAAAAGGAAGTTGAATAGACAAGGAAGTTGAATAGAAATGGACATTGAATCAAAATGGAAGTTGAATAAAAATAAAATGGAAGTTGCATAAAAATAAAAATAGAAGTTCATTCAAGAAACCACTATACCTTAACGATCTATCTGGAAATTAAATAATAAAAAAATTGAATAGAAATGGAAATTGAATAAAATCGGAAGATGAATAAAAATAAAAATGGATGTTCATAAAATTAATAATGAAAGTTCATTCAAGAAAACAAAGGAAGTTGAATAAAAATGAAAGTTGCATAAGACTAACAATGGAAATTCATTCAAGAAACCACTATACTCTAACGATTTATTTGGAAATTAAGTAAAAAAGGAAGTTGAATAGAAAAGAAAATTGAATAAAAATGGAAGTTGAATAAAAATAAAAATGGAAGTTGCCTAAAATTAACAATGGAAGTTAATTCAAGAAACCACTATACCTTAGCGATCTATTTGGAAAGTAAATAAAAAAATGAAGTTGAATAGAATAGGAAATTGAATAAAAATGGAAGTTGCATAAAATTTAAAATGGAAGTTTATTCAAGAAAGCACTATATCTTAACGATCTATTTGGAAATTAAATAAAAAAGGAAGTTGAATAGAAAAAGAAATTGAATAAAAACGGAAGTTGAATAAAAATAAAAATGAAAATTGCATCAAATTAAAAATGGAAGTTCATTCAAAAAACCACTATACCCTAACGATCTATTTGGAAATTAAATAAAAAAGGACGTTGAATAGAAAAGGAAATTGAATAAAACCAAAAATGGAAGTTGCATAAAATTAACAATGGAAGTTCATTGAAGAAACCACTATACCTTAACAATCTACTTAGAAATTAAATAAAAAAGGATGTTGAATAGAAAAGGAAATTGGATAAAAATGGAAGATGAATAAAAAGATCATTAAGGTATAGTGGTTTCTTGAATTAACTTCCATTGTTAACTTTAAGCAACTTCAATTTTTATTTTTATACAACTTCCGTTTTTATCCAATTTCCTTGTCCATTCAACTTTCTTTTTTATTTAATTTCCAAATAGATCGTTAAGGTATAGTGGTTTACCTTATTGCGCTCGAGCAGAGTTTACGCACTCCTAGTATTTCGTGCCCCTGCAAAACTTCTGCAGTGTGTGCCACGCCGAGCGGGTTGCGCTCGAGCGGGTAGTGTTTCGTCTATGAATGTGCTGGGAGGGGGGAATCTAAGCTCGAGCGGACTGGTTTTCGCACTTGAGCGGATGTGCTTTTTCTCTGTGTCTTGGCACTCGAGCGGACCACGTTTTTTGTTCTTGACGTTCGAGCGTTGTGTTTTCGCCGAGCGGACTGTCAGATATCGAGATAGCGCTTGGGCATTTTTGAATCACTTTTTACTTTTCTTTTTCTCTCTTTTCCCAAAATCGATTTTGAGAGCTTCTCTCAGAATCTCCCTTCTCTCTAGGGTTTGATCTAGTTAAAGTGTTCTTCTTTCCTTTGGCCTTTGTAATAGTTGTGTTGATCGTCGAGGGCTTCGTTTTGATCCGAAAGGTTTGGAGTATGGAGCACTTGGGTTTTGGTCTTCTTCTCCATTCGAGCTCTAACTTCGAGGTAGGGATATCCTACTCCTTCTCAGGAGCTTTGTCTTTGAATTTTCGCATTTTGATATGTTGGGGTTGGTTTGGTAATTTTGTGAAAGTTTGGGACTTTTGTGTAATTTTACAAAAGTTGGGGTTTTGTTTATATAAATCTATATGCATGTTTGACATAGAAGGAAATGAGATTAATAATGATCTATTGAAGAAAATGGAACCTTAGGATTTTTATGTTAATTATGGGAAATGTCCTAATTACATAGTTAAATTAATTGGTATAATTAATTTGGAGAAATGAAGAATTGAATTGAGAAAGTGAAATTGAAGATGTACGGAATTAAAGGGTGTAGTCGAATTTAATTATTGTTCACCAAGTTGAAATGTTGATTATATATCCATTTGGTGCATTTATTTTCTGTTTAGAAATAACTGCTTTGGGCTATCGGTGGAGGATAGTCTTGATTGTTGTAGACATTGCATGATGATTAGGCAAACTAAAACTAATCAGTTGAACGTGCTATTGAATATAGCGATTGGAATAATACATTAACTTTATGTATTGATTGACTGTTTATGTACATTGTTTGTGTGGAAGGAGAAAGGGGCTGTACTCCACGGTTTATTGGAAGAAAGGGGCTGTACCTCTAAACCGGATTTTGTGTGACAGTGATACAACACTACAATGTGTATCAGGCTGCGAAATAGAAGTATTTTGTTTCATTAATACAGCACTACAATGTGTATTATTGGAAACGTATGGGAATGTTTGGTTTCATTAATACAGCACTACTATGTGTATTATTGGAGAAATGTGGAAGTGGTTTATGTGTTATTGATACAGTATTAAAATGTGTATCCATCATGAATGTCGAAAGTGTTTTAAAGATGAGTTTAAACCTCATTAAATTATTTGGCCAGGTTCTGAGCCGTGTTTTCAAACTCAAAGTTGAAAAAAATGAGAAATGAAATGTAACATGGGCTTAATGTCATGAAACCAGAATGTGATATATGTGGATGTATCTGTGTTGACCATCTATCAACTGCTAATCTTTTAGTCATTGTTCATAGCTGGTTTAGTGTATTTCTGCTGGGCCGTGGCTCACCCTTTATGGGATATCATTTTCAGGTACAGGTAGCATGCCACCTCCAAGAACATAGCTTGGGAGGATAGAGGCGCATGCACTTTTGTTGTTTTGTTATCTTTCGATGTAATAAATATAGATTCAAGCCAAGGGCTTAATGTGTATTTGAGTTAGTACTCCTTTTTTTGTAACCAAGTGTTAACTTGGAAAGCTGTAAACCCGTAGGGCATTCGCTTTTGTTGTTAACATGTATTATTTTTGTAATGAACTATTCTGATGAATGAAAAGGGGTTCATTTCTTATATCAATGCATGTCTAAATTGATAGTTTCAATGTTATTATTTTGAGGGCGTTACATTAACGCAACTTTCATTTTTATTTTTATTCAACTTCCATTTTTATTTAATTTTGTTTTCTATTCAACTTCATTTTCTATTTAATTTCCAAATAGATCGTTAAGGTATAGTGGTTTCTTGAATGAACTTCCATTTTTATGCAATTTCCTATTCTATTCAACTTCATTTTTTAATTACTTTCCAAATAGATCGCTAAGGTACAATGGTTTCATGAATTAACTTCCAATTTTAATTTTAGGCAACTTGCATTTTTATTAAATTTTGTTTTCTATTCAACTTCCTTTTTTATTTAATTTTCAAATAGATCGTTAAGGTATAGTGATTTCTTGAATGAACTTCCATTGTTAATTTTAGGCAACTTGCATTTTTATTCAATTTCCTTTTCTATTCAACTTCCTTTTTTATTTAATTTTCAAATAGACCATTAAGGTACAGTGGTTTCTTAAATGAACTTCCATTTTGAATTATATGCAACTTCTTTTTGTATTCAACTTCCTTTTTTATTTAATTTCCAAATAGATCATTAAGGTATAGTGGTTTCTTGAATGAACTTCCATTTTTAATTTTATGCAACTTCCATTGTTATTTTTATTCAACTTCCATTTTTATTAAATTTCCTTTTCTATTCAATTTGTTTTTTTTATTTAATTTCCAAATAGATTATTAAGGTATAGTGGTTTTTTGAAAGAACATCCATTTTTAATTACATGCAACTGCCATTTTTAATTTTATTCAACTTCCATTTTTATTCAATTTCCTTTTCTATTCAACTTTCTTTTATATTTAATTCCAAATAGATCATTAAGGTATAGCGGTTTCTTGAATTAAATTCCATTGTTAATTTTATCCAAATTCCATTTTGATTTTTATTCATCTTGCATTTTTATCCAATTTCCTTTTCTATTCAACTTCCTTTTTTATTTAATTTCCAAATAGATCGTTAAGGTATAGTGGTTTCTTGAATAAACTTCTATTTTTAATTTTATGCAACTTCTATTTTTATTTTTATTCAACTTCTATTTTTATTCAATTTCCTTTTCTATTCAACTTCCTTTTTTATTTAATTTCCAAATAGATCAATAAGATATAGTGGTTTCTTGAATGAACTTTCAATTTTAATTTTATGAAACTTTTATTTTTATTCAATTTCTTTTTCTATTTAACTTCCTTATTTATTTAATTTCCAAATAGATCGTTAAGGTATAGTGGTCTCTTGAATGAACTTCAATTTTTAATTTTATGCAACTTCCATTTTTATTTTTATTCAACTTCCTTTTTTAATAAATTTCCTTTTCTACTCAACGTCCTCTTTTTTTTAATTTCCAAATAGATCGTTAAGGTATAGTGGTTTTTGAATGAACTTCCATTGTTAATTTTATGCAACTTCCATTTTTATTTTTATTCAACTTCCATTTTATTAAATTCTCTTTTCTATTCAACTTCATTTTTATTCAATTTCCAAATAGATCGTTAAGGTATAGTGGTTTTTGAATGAACTTCCATTTTAATTTTATGCAACTTCCATTTTTATTTAATTTCCTTTTATATTCAACTTCATTTTTTTATTTAATTTCCAAATAGACCGTTCGTCTAGTGGTTTCTTGATTGAACTTCCTTTTAATTTTATGCAACTTCCATTTTATTTTTATTCAACTTCTATTTTTATTCAATTTCTTTTCTATTCAACTTCCTTTTTTATTTCATTGCCAAATAGATCGTTAAGGTATAGTGGTTTCTTGAATGAAGTTCCATTGTTAATTTTACGCAACTTCCATTTTTATTCAATTTCCTTTTCTATTCAGCTTCTTCTTCTTCTTTTTTTTTAATTTCCAATAGATGGTTAACGTATAGTGGTTTCTTGAATGAACTTCCATTTGTAATTTTATGCAACTTCCATTTTTATTTTTATTCGACTTCAATTTTTATCCAATTTTCTTTTCAATTCAACTTCCTTTTTTATTTAATTTCCAAATAGATCGTTAAGGTATAATGGTTTCTTGAATGAACTTCGATTTTTAATTTTATGCAACTTCCATTTTTATTTTTATTCAACTTCTAGTTTTATTCAATTTCCTTTTGTATTCAACTTCATTTTTTATTTAATTTCCAAATAGATCATTAAGGTAGAGTGGTTTCCTGAATGAACTTCCACTGTACCTTTTTTATTTAATTTTCAAATAGATCGTTAAGTTATAGTGGTTTTTTGAATGAACTTCCATTTTTAATTTTATGCAACTTCCATTCAAGAAACCATTATACCTTAACGATCTATTTGGAAATTAAATAGAAAAAATAAGTTGAATAGAAAAGGAAATTGAATAGAAATTGAAGTCGAATAAAAATAAAAATGGAAGTTGCATAAAATTACAAATGGAAGTTCATTCAAGAAACCACTATACGTTAACGATCACTTTGGAAATTAAATAAAAATGGAAGTTTAATTGAAAAAGAAATCGAATAAAAATGGAAGTTGAATAAAAATATAAATGGAAGTTGCATAAAATTACAAATGGAAGTTTATTCAAGAAACCACTATACCTTAACGATCTATTTGGAAATTAAATAAAAATGGAAGTTGAATAAAAATAAAAATGGAAGTTGGAATAAAAGTAAAAATCGAAGTTCATTCAAGAAACCACTCTACCTTAACGATCTATTTGGAAATTAAATAAAAGAGGAAGTTGAATAGAGAAGGAAATCGAATAAAAATGGAAGTTGCATAAAATTAACAATGGAAGTTCATTCAAGAAACCACTATACCTTAACGATCTATTTGGAAATTTAATAAAAAGGGAAGTTAAATAGAAAAGGAAATTGAATAAAAATGGAAGTTGCATAAAATTAAAAAACAAATTTCATTCAAGAAACCATTATACCTTAACGATCTATTAGGAAATTAAATAAAAAACGAAGTTGAATTGAAAAGAAAATTGGATAAAAATGGAAATTGCATAAAATTAACAAGGGAAGATAAAAAGCCACTATATTTTAACGATCTATTTAGAAAATAAACAAAAAAGTAAGTTGAATAGAAAAGGAAATTGAGTAAAAATGGAAGTTGAATAAAAATAAAAATCGATGTTAATTCAAGAAACCACTATACGTTAACGATCTATTTGGAAATTAATTAAAAAAATGGAAGTTGAATAAAATAAAAATGAAAGTTGCCTAAAATTAACAATGGAAGTTAATTAAAAAAACGACTATACCTTAACAATCTATTTGGAAATTAAATAAAAAAAGGAAGTTGTATAGAGAAGGAAATTGAATAAAAATGGAAGTTGAAGAAAAATTTAAATGGAAGTTGCATATAATTAAAAATTGAAATTTATTCAAAAAACCAGTCTACCTTAACGATCTATTTTGAAATTAAATAAAAAAAGAAGTTGAATAGAAAAGGAAATTGAATAAAAATGGAAGTTGAATAAAAATCAAAATGGAAGTTATATGAAATTAACAATGGAAGTTCATTCAAGAAGCCACTATACCTTAACGATCAATTTGGAAATTAAAAGAAAAAGTAAGTTGAATAGGAAAGGAAATTGATTAAAAACGGAAGTCGAATAAAAGTAGAAATGGAAGTTGCATAAAATTAACAATGAAAGTTCATTCAAGAAACCATAATACCATAACGATTTATTTGGAAATTAAATAAAAAAGAAAGTTGAATAGAAAAGGAAATTGAATAAAAATGCAAGTTGAATAAAAACAAAAATGAAAGTTTGTTCAAGAAACCACTATACCTTAACGATCTATTTGCAAAAAAAATAAAAAAGTAAGTTGAATAGAAAATGAAATTGAATAAAAATTGAAGTTGAATAAAATTAAAAATGGAAGTTCATTCAAAAAACCACTATACCTTAACGATCCATTTGAAAATTTAAATAAAAAAGGAAGTTAAATAAAAATGGAAGTTGCATAAAAATTGAAGTTGAATAAAAATAAAAATGGAAGTTGCATAAAATTAACAATGTAAGTTCATTCAATAAACCACTATAACTTAACGATCTATTTGGAAATTAAATAAAAAAAAATGAAGTTGAATAGAATAGGAAAATGATTAAAAATGGAAGTTGTATAAAATTAAAAATGAAAGTTCATTCTAGAAACTGCCATACCTTAACGATCTATTTGGAAATTAAATCAAAAAGTAAGTTGAATAGAAAAGGAAATTAAATACAAATGGAAGTTGAATAAAAATAAAAATGGAAGTTCATTTAAGAAACCACTATACCTTAACGATCTATTTGGAAATTAAATAAAAAAAATAAGTTGAATAGAAAAGAAAATTGAATAAAATGGGAAGATGAATAAAAATAAAAATGGATGTTGCATAAAATTAATAATAGAATTTGCATAAAATTTACAATGGAAGTTAATTAAAGAAACCATTATCGTTAACGATTTACTTGGAAATTAAGTAAAAATGAAATCGAATATAAAAGGTAATTGAATAAAATGGAAGTTGAGCGAAATGGAAGTTGAATAAAAATTGAAGTCAAATAAAAAATGGAGGTTCAATAGAGAAGGATATCGAATAAAAATGGAAGTTGCATAAAATTAAAAATGGAAATTTATTGAAGAAACCGCTATACCTTAACAATCTGTTTGAAAATTAAATAAAAAAGGAAGTTGAATAGAAATGGAAATTGAATAAAAATGGAAATTGAATAAAAACAAAAATGGAAGTTTCACAAAATTAACAATGGAAGTTCATTTAAGAAACCATTATACCTTACCAGTTTATTTGGAAATTAAATAAAAAAGAAAGATAGATAGAAAAGGAAATTGAATAAAAATGGAAGTCGAATAAAAATAAAAATGGAAGTTGCATAAAATTAACAATGGAAGTTTATTCAAAAAATCACTATACCTTAACGATCTATTTAGAAATTAAATAAAAAAGGACGTTGAATAGAAAAGGAAATTGAATAAAAACAAAATTGGAAATTGCATAAAATTAACAATGGAAGTTAATTCAAAAAACCACTATACCATAACAATCTATTTGGAAATTAAATAAAAAAACGAAGTTGAATAGAGAAGGAAATTGAATAAAAATGTAAGTTAAATAAAAATTAAAATGGAAGTTGCATAAAACTAAAAATGGAAGTTCATTCAAGAAACCACTATACCTTAACGATCTATTTGGAAATTAAATATAAAAAGAAATTGAATAAAAACGGAAGTTGAATAAAAATAAATTTGGAAGTTGCATAAAAATAAAAGTGAAAGTTCATTCAAGATACCACTATACCTTAATGATCTATTTGGAAATTATATAAAAAAGAAAGTTGAATAGAAAAGGAAATTGATTAAAAATGGAAGTTGCAAAAAATTAAAAATGGCGTTCATTCAAAAACCACTATGCATTAATGATATATTTGGAAATTAAATAAAAATAAAAATTGAACAAAAATAAAAATTGAAGTTGCATAAAATTGACATCGGAAGTTCATTCAAGAAACCACTATACCTTGACGATTTATGTGGAAATTAAATAAAAAAAGAAAATGAATAGAAAAACAAATTGAATAAAACTGAAAGTTGAAAAAAAAATAAAAAAAGAAGTTGAATAAAATTAACAATGTAAGTTCATTTAAGAAACCACTATACCTTAACGATCTATTTAGAAATTAAATAAAAAATGAAGTTGAATAAAAATGGAAGTTGCATAAAATTAATAATGGAAGTTCATTTAAGAAACCATTATACGTTAACGATCTATTTGGAAATTAAATAAAAAAAAAAGAAGTTGAATAGAATAGAAATTGAATAAAAATTGAAGTTGAATAAAATTAAAAATGGAAGTTCATTCAAGAAACCACTATACCTCAAAGATCTATTTGGAAATTAAATAAAAAATGAAGTCGAATAGAAAAGGAAATTGTATAAAAATGGAATTTGCATAAAATTAACAATGGAAGTTCATTCAAGAAACCACTATACCTTAATGATCTATTTGGAAATTATATAAAAAAAAGGAAGTTGAATAGAAATGGAAGTTGCCTAAAATTGACAATGGAAGTTGCATAAAATTAAAAATGGAAATTAATTCAATAAACCATTATACCTTAGCGATCTATTTGGAAAGTAAAATAAAAAAATGAAGTTGAATAGAATAGGAAATTGAATAAAAATGGAAGTTCATTCAAGAAACCACTATACCTTAACGATCTATTTGGAAATTAAATAAAAAAGGAAGTAGAATAGAATACAAAATGAAATAAAAGTGGAAGTTGAATAAAAATAAAAATGAAAGTTGCATTAAATTAAAAATGGAAGTTCATTCGAGAAACCACTATTGCTTAACGATCTATTTGGAAATTAAATAAAAAAAGAAGTTGAATAAAAATGGAAGTTGCATAAAATTAACAATGGAAGTTCATTCAAGAAACTACCATACCTTAACGATCTATTTGGAAATTAAATAAAAAAGGAAGATGAATAGAAAACAAAATTCAATAAAAATGCAAGTTGCCTAAAATTAACAATGGAAGTTAATTCAAGAAACCATTATACCTTAGCGATCTATTTGGAAAGGAAATAAAAAAATGAAGTTGAATAGAATAGGAAATTGAACAAAAATGGAAGTTGCATAAAACTAAAAATGGAAGTTCATTTAAGAAACCACTGTACCTTAACGATCTATTTGGCAATTAAACAAAAAAGGATGTTGAATAGAAAAGGAAATTGGATAAAAATGGAAGATGAATAAAAATAAAAATGGAAGTTGCACAAAATTAAAAATGGAAGTTGAATAAAAATAAAAATGGAAGTTGCATAAAATTAACAATGGAAGTTCATTCAAGAAACCATTATACCTTAACGATCTATTTGGAAATTAAACAAAAAAGAAAGTTGAGTAGAAAAGGAAATTGAATAAAAATGGATGTTGAATAAAAATAAAAATGGAAGTCGCATAAAATTAACAATGTAAGTTCATTAAAAAAGCCACTATACCTTAACGATCTATTTGGAAATTAAATAGAAAATGAAGTTGAATAGAAAAGGAAATTGAATAAAAATAGAAGTTGAATAAAAATAAAATGGAAGTTGCATAAAATTAAAAGGGAAGTTCAATCAAGAAATCACTATACCTTAACGGTCTATTTGGAAATTAAATAAAAATAAGGAAGTTGAATAGAATACAAAATTAAATAAAAATGAGAGTTGCATAAAATCAAAAATGGAAGTTCACTCAAAAAAGCGCTATACCTTAATGATTTATTTGGAAATTAAATAAAAATGGAAGTTAAATGGAAAACTGAATTTAATAAAAATGGAAGTTGAATAACAATAAAAATTGAAGTTCCATAAAATTAACAATGGAAGTTCATTCCAAAAACCACTATACCTTAACGATCTATTTGGAAATTAAAAAAAAGAGGAAGTTGAATAGAAAAGGAAATTTAATAAAAAAGGAAGTTGAATAAAAATAAAAATGGAAGTTGCATAAAATTAAAAATTGAAGTTCATTCAAGAGACCACTATACCTTAACGATCTATCTGGAAATTAAATAAATAAGGAAGTGAAATAGAAAAGGAAATAGAATAAAAATGAAGGTTTCATAAAATTAAAATTGAAAGTTCATTCAAGAAACCACAATATCTTAACGATCTATTTGGAAATTAAATAAAAAAGGAAGTTGAATAGAAAAGGAAATTGAATAAAAATGGAAGTTGAATAAAAATAAAAATGGAAGTTGCATAAAATTAAAAATGGAAGTTCATTCAAGAAACCACTATACCTTAACGATCTATTTGGAAATTAAATAAAAATAGAAGTTGAATAGAAAAGGAAATTGGATAAAAATGCAAGATGAATAAAAATAAAATTGGAATTTGCATAAAATTAACAATGGAATTTAATTCAAGAAGCCACTATACCTTAACGATCTGTTTGGAAATTAAGTATAAAAGGAAGTTGAATAGAAAAGAAAGTTGCATAAAATTAAAAATGGATGTTTCATAAAATTAAAAATGGAAGTTCATTCGAGAAACCAGTATACCTTAACAATCTATTTGGAAATTAAAAAACAAAGGAAGTTGAATAAAAATGGAAGTTGCATAAAATTAACAACGGAAGTTCATTCAAGAATATAGCGACCCCGGTCTTTTTCCCATTTGGTTGTTGTATCCGGACTTAGGTTCCGTGAATCCTGTTATTATATATTTGTTGTTGTCGTCCTTTAATTCCTTATTTTTGAGATTCTGGGATGTATTGGGCAGGTTGGTTATAGGTTGGGAGTGTTTGGGGGCAAGGGTTCTTGCCGAAATTTTGATCTTTCGCGCGAGCGAGGATTTTGTCGCTCGATTGAGCTCTTTGTTTTTGGTCCTTAGCTCGAGCCAGGGTTTCTTTGCTCGAGCAAGAGACTGCGTCTAGGTTTAGACTTGAGAGCTGTATTTTTTGGCTCGAACGAGATTTCCTTCGCTCGAGCGAGTGAGGTGTATGTTTTCGAATTCTTCGCCGGCGAGCATTACATCGCTCGAGCGTGCTTCTGGGTTGTAGACCTGAAGCTTCGAGTTTTTGGCTCGAGCGAGACTTTCTTCGCTCGAGCGATGATTTCTTGTGTCTAGTCGCTTGAGCGACCAATCATTCGCTCGAGCGAGCCTGTTTTATTTAAATACGCAGCAGCGGGGAAAAATTCAGTTTTTTATTCTCTTTTGATTTCAAAACCCTAGGTCCGTGTTCTCTCTCCCTCCGCTCATCTTCTCTCTTAGGTTTCATCTATTTTTAGGGTGTTTCTACCCTAGGTTCTTCATTAAAAAGATAGAGGGTTGCGAGGGCTTTGTTTTAATCTGAGAGTTTGGCGGTTTGGAGCACTTTGGATTTTCGTCATCTTCTCCATTCAAGTTCTTCACTTCGAGGTAGGGATATCTTACTCTATCTTATAGGCTTTGTCCTAAGTTTTAGTCATTTTGATATGTTGGTGTTGTTTGGAAATTTAGGATTTCATTTATAAATTAGAAAAGGGGGGTTTTTCATCTATTAAACATCATATGTTTGTAAGTCATGAAAACGACATTGATAGTATTAAATTGAGAAAATTGAACCTTAGGGTTAATTTTGAGAAAAGGGGGAAAAGCCCTAATCGTTGTAATAAATTAATTTGTATAATTAATTTAGAGAAAAGTGTGGAATTAAGTTTAATTCTTGAAATTGGGGAATTATGAGATTAAATAGTGTAGTTGGATAGTTTAATCACTCACCTATGAAAATGTTGAGTTTATATTTGTTGATACATTTATTTCCTGTTTAGAAATAACTGTTTTGGGCTATCGGTGGAAGATAGTCGTGATTGTTGTAGACATTGAATGCTGATTAGGGAAAACTAAAACTAATCACATTGAATGAGTCATTGAATATGACGGTTGAGTTAATACAGCAATTATGTGTATTGATTGAATATTGTGTATGACAGGTGTTTAATACATTGTATATGCATATTGTTTGGGAGAAGATAGGGGATGTACTCCATGGTTTGAGGGAAGATAGGGGATGGACTCTCAAACCTGTTTAGGAGGAGAAAGGGGATGGACTCCACTAGTACAGCAAACGTGTGTACTTATTGATTCTTGGAAGTGTTTTAGTACAGCAAATATGTGTACTTATCGATTTATGGAAGTATTTTAATTTGAGCCTTAGTCTTACTTGAATTGTTGATATTGGAAGTAATATTAATATGAGATGTAGTCTCATTATTAGTGTTTGGCCAGGTTCTGAGCCATGTCTGTATAAATGGAAAGTTGAATAATAATGGAAAGTGAAACATGTCATGGACATTATTATCATGAAACTGTATAATGATATAATGGATTTGTAAGTGTTAATCATCTATCGAATGCTATTGCTTTAGTCAATTCTTATATTTGGTTTAGTATACTTCTGCTGGGCTGTGGCTCACCCTATACGAGAACATCATTTTTCAGGTCCAGGTGATATGCTACCTCCAAGGACTTAGCTTGGGAGGATTTGGAGTTGAAGACTCTGTTTAGTTAGTTGTTATTTTGTTTTATTTTGATATTTCATGTAAACTCAAGCCAAGTGCTTAATGTGTAATTGAGTTAGTACTCAGACTTTTGTGTCCAAGTGTTGGCTTGGAAAATTGTAAGCCCGTAGGGAATCTATTTTCGATGCTACATGTAATGTCTTTTAATAAGAATACTCTGATTAATAGAATAATGTTTTGTTTTCTTATATCAATGCATGTCAATATTGTGTATATTATGGGTTTATTTTGAGGGCGTTACAAAGAAACCACTATACCTTAACGACCTATTTGGAAATTAAATAAAAAAGGAAGTTGAATAGAAAACAAAATTGAATAAAAATGCAAGTTGCCTAAAATTAACAATGGAAGTTAATTCAAGAAACCATTATACCTTAGCGATCTATTTGGAAAGTAAATAAAAAAATGAGGTTGAATAGAATAGGAAATTGAATAAAAATGAAAGTTGCATAAAACTAAAAATGGAAGTTCATTTAAGAAACCACTGTACCTTAACGATCTATTTGGCAATTAAATAAAAAAGAATGTTGAATAGAAAAAGAAATTGGATAAAAATAGAAGATGAATAAAAATAAAAATGGAAGTTGCATAAAATTAACAATGGAAATTCATTCAAGAAACCACTATACCTTAACGATCTATTTGGAGATTAAATAAAAAAGAAAGTTAAATAAAAGTAAAAATGGAAGTTGCATAAAAGTAACAATGGAAGTTCATTCAATAAACGACTATACCTTAACGATCTACTTGGCAATTAATTAAAAAAAAGAAAAAAAAAAGAAAGCTGAACAAAAATGAAATTGAATAAAAATGGAAGGTGAATAAAAATAAAAATGGAAGTTGCATAAAATTACAAATGGAAGTTCAATCAAAAAACCACTATACCTTAACGATCTATTTGGAAATTAAATAAAAAAGGCAGTTGAATAGAAAGGAAAATTAAATAATAGTGGAAGTTCATTCAAGAAACCGTTATACCTTAACTTTCTATTTGGAAATTAAATAAAAAAAGAAGTTGAATAAAAATGGAAGTTGCATAAAATTAACAATGGAAATTCATTCAAGAAACCACCATACCTTAACGATCTATTTGGAAATTAAATAAAAAAGGAAGTTGAATAGAAAATAAAATTGAATAAAAATGCAAGTTGCCTAAAATTAACAGTGGAAGTTAATTCAAGAAAACCATTATACCTTAGCGATCTATTTGAAAGTAAATAAAAAAAATGAAGTTGGATAGAATAGGAAATTGAATAAAATGCAAGTTGCCTAAACTTAACAATGGAAGTTAATTCAAGAAAACGATTATACTTTAGCGATCTATTTGGAAAGTAAATAAAAAAATGAAGTTGGATAGAATAGGGCGTTAGGGTATAGTAGTTTATTCGATGAACTTCAATTTTTAAGTTTATGCAATTTTCATTTTTAATTTTATTCAACTTCCATTTTTATTTGATTTCTTTTTCTATTCAACTTGCATTTTAGTTAATTTCCAAATAGATCGTTAAGGTATAGTGGTTTCTTGAATGAACTTCCATTGTTAATTTTATGCAACTTCCATTTTTATTTTTATTCAACTTCTTTTATTTAATTTTCAAATAATTTGTTAAGGTATAGTGGTTTCTTGAATGAACTTCTATTTTTTATGCAACTTTCATTTTTGTTGAATTTTTTTTTCTATTCAACTTCCTTTTTATTTAATTTCCAAATAGATCATTAAGGTATAGTGGTTTCTTGAATTAACTTCCATTGTTAACTTTAGGCAACTTCCATTTTTATTTTTACTTAACTTCCATTTCTATTCAATTTCCTTTTCTATTCAACTTCTTTTTTTATTTAATTTCCAAATAAATCGTTAAGGTATAATGGTTTCTTAAATGAACTTACATTTTTAATTTGATGCAATTTTCATTTTATTTGAGGCAACTTTCATTTTTATTCAATTTCCTATTCTATTCAACTTCATTTTTTTATTTACTTTCCAAATAGATCGCTAAGGTATAGTGGTTTCTTGAATTAACTTCTATTGTTAATTTTATGCAACTTTCATTTTTATTCAATTTCCTTTTCTATTCAACTTCATTTTTTATTTAATTTCCAAATAGATCGTTAAGATATAGTGGTTTCTTAAATGAACTTCCATTTTTAATTTTATTGAATTTCCCCTTTTATTTTTATTCAACTTCCATTGTTATTCAATTTCATGTTCTATTCAACTTCCATTTTTATTTTATTTCCAAATAGATCTTCAAGGTATAGTGATTTCCTGAATGAATTTCGATTTTTTAATTTTATACAACTTCCCTTTTTATTTTTATTCAACTACATTTTTGTTAAATTTCCTTCTCTATTCAACTTCCATTTTTATTTTTATTCAAGTTCCATTTTTATTAATTTCCTTGTCTATGCAACTTCCATTTTCAACCAATTTCCTTTTCTATTCAACTTTTTTTTTTAATATAATTTCCAAATAGATCGTTTTACTGGTTTATTGAATGAACTTCCATTTTTAACTATATGCAACTTCTATTTTTATTTTTATTCAACTTCAATTTTTTTCAATTTCGTTTTCTATTCGAGTTCATTTTTTATTTAATTTCAAAATAGATCGTTAAGGTACAGTGGTTTCTTGAATAAACTTCCAATGTTAATTTTATACAACTTCCATTTTTATTTTTATTCAACCTCCATTTTTAGTCAATTTTTTTTTTCTATTCAACTTCCATTTTTATTTAATTTCCAAATTGATCGCTAAGGTATAGTGGTTACTTGAATTAACTTCCATTGTTAATTTTAGACAACTTCCATTTTTATTCAATTTTCTTTTCTGTTCAACTTTCTTTTTTTATTTAATTTCCAAATAGATTGTTAAGGTATAGTGGTCTCTTGAATGAACTTTCATTTTTAATTTCATGCAACTTCCATTTTTATTTTTATTCAACTTCCATTTTTATCCAATTTTCTTTTCAATTCAACTTCCATTTTTATTCAATTTCCTTTTCTATTCAACTTCCATTTTTTTATTTTATACAACTTCCATTTTTATTTTTATTCAACTGCCTTTTTTGTTAAATTTCCTTCTCTATTCAACTTCCATTTTTAATTTGATGCAATTTTCATTTTTATTTTTATTCAACTTCTGTTTTTATCCAATTTATTTTTTTATTCGACTTCCTTTTTATTTAATACCCAAATAAATCGTTAAGATATAGTGTTTTCTTGAATGAACTTCCATTTCAAATTTTATGCAACTTCCGATTTTATCCAATTTCCTTTTCTATTCAACTTCATGTTTTATTTAATTTCCAAATAGATCGTGAAGGTATAGTAGTTTCTTGAATGAACTTCGATTTTTATTTTTATTCATCTTCCGATTTTATTCAATTTCCTTTTCTATTCAACTTCTTTTTTTTTTATTTACTTTCCAAATAAATCGTTAAGGTATAGTGATTTTTTGAATGAACTTCCATTGTTAATTTTTTGCAACTTCCATTTTTAATTTTGTTAAACTTCCATTTTTATCCAATTTTCTTTTCAATTCAACTTCCTCTTTTTTTTTTTTTTTTTTAATTTCCAAATAGATCGTTAAGGTAAAGTGGTTTCCTGAACGAACTTATATTTTTAATTTTATGCAACTTCCATTTTTATTGAATTTTTTTTTATTCAACTTCCATTTTGATTTAATTTCCCAATAGATCTTTATGGTATAGTGGTTTCTTGAATAAACTTCCATTGTTATTTTTAAGCAACTCCCATTTTTGTTTTTATTCAACTTCCATTTTTATTCAATTTCCTATTCTATTCAACTTCATTTTTTTATTTACTTTCCAAATAGACCGTTAAGGTATACTGGTATCTTGAATGAACTTCCATTTTAAATTTTATGCAATTTCCATTTTTATTCAATTTCATTTTCTATACAACTTCTTTTTTTATTTAATTTCCAAATCAAATCGTTAAGGTAGATTGGTTTCTCGAATGAACTTCCATTTTTATTTTTATTCAACTTCCATTTTTATTCAATTCCCTTTTCTATTCAACTTACTTTTTTATTTAATTTCCAAATAGATCGTTAAGGTATAGTGGTTTCTTGAATTAACTTCCATTTTTAATTTTATGCAACTTCCTTTTTTATTTTTATTCAATTTTCTTTTCTATTCAATTTCATTTTTTATTTAATTTCCAAATAGATCGTTGAGAATAGTGCTTTCTTGAATGAACTTCCATTTTTAGTTTTATGCAGCTTCCATTTTTTTTCAATTTCCTATTTATTCAATTTGCATTTTTACTTTGAATGAACTTCAATTTCTTTTTTGAATGAATTGCCATTTTTAATTTTATGCAACTTCCATTTTTGTTTTTTAATTTCCAAATAGATCGTTAAGGTATAATGGTTTCTTAAATGGACTTCCATTTTTAATTTTATGCAACTTCCATTTTTATTTTTATTTTTATTCAACATCCATTTTATTCGATTTCCTTTTCTATTCAATTTCCATATTTATTCAATTTACTTTTCTATTCAATTTTCTTTTTTATTTAATTTCTAAATAGATCGTTAAGGTATACTGGTTTTTTGAATGAACTTGCATTTTTAGTTTTATGCAACTTCCGTTTTATTCAATTTCATTTTCTATTCAATTTCCATTTTATTTAATTTCCAAATAGATCGTTAATGCATAGTGGTTTTTTGAATGAACTTCCAATGTTAATTTTATGCAACTTCCATTTTTATTTTTATTCAGCTTCAATTTTTATTCAATTTCCTTTTCTATTCAACTTCCTTTTATATTTAATTTCCAAATAGATCGTTAAGGTATTGTGATTTCTTGAATGAACTTACATTTTTAATTTGATGCAATTTTCATTTTTATTTTTATTCAACTTCCGTTTTTATTCAATTTCTTTTTCTATTCGACTTCCTTTTTTATTTAATTTTGAAATAGATCGCTAAGTATAGTGGTTTCTGGAATGAACTTCCATTTTAAATTTTATACAACTGCCATTGTTATTTTTATTCAATTTCAATTTTTATTAAATATCCTTTTCTATTAAACTTTCTTTTTTATTTAATTTCCAAATAGATCGTTAAGGTGGAGTGGTTTCTTAAATGAACTTCCATTGTTAATTTCATACAACTTCCATTTTTATTCAATTATTTTCTCTCTTCAACTTCCTTTTTTATTTAATTTCCGAATAGATCTGTAGGGCATAGTGGTTTTTTCAATGAACTTCCATTTTCAATTTCATACAACTTCCATTTTTGCTTTTATTCAACTTCCATTTTTATTCAATTTCCTATTCTATTCAACTTATTTTTTTATTTAATTTCCAAATAGATCGTTAAGATATAGTGGTCTCTTGAATGAACTTGCATTTTCAATTTTATTCAACTTCAATTTTTATTCAATTTCCATTTCTATTCAACTTCCTTTTTTCTTTAATTTCCAAATAGATCGTTAAGTTGTAGTGGTTTCTTGAATGAACTACCATTTTAAATTTTATGCAACTTTCATTTTTATTTTTATTCATTTTCTTTTTCTATTCAACTTCCATTTTTATTCAATTTTCTTCTCTGTTCAACTTACTTTTTTATTTAATTTCCAAATAGATTGTTATGGTTTAGTGGTTTTTTTGAATTAACTTCCATTGTTAATTTTAGGCAACTTCCATTTTTATTTTATTCAACTTCCTTTTTTATTTAATTTCCAAATAGATCGTTAAGGTATAGTGGTTTCTTGAATGAACCTCCATTTTTAATTTTATGCGACATCCATTTTTATTTTTATTCAACTTCCATTTTTATTCAATTCCCTTTTTTATTTAATTTCAATATAGATCTTTAGGGTATAGTGGTTTCTTGAATGAATTTCCATTTTTAATTTTATGCAACTTCCATTTTAATTTTTATTCAACTTCCTTTTTTTATTAAATTTCCTTTTCTATTCAACTTCTTTTTTTTTATTTAATTTCCAAATAAATCGTTAAGGTATAATGGTTTCTTAAATGAACTTCCATTGTTAATTTTGTGCAACTTCCATTTTTATTTTTATTCAACTTCCATTTTTATTCAACTTGCTTTTTTATTCAATTTCCGAATAGATCGTTAAGGTATAGTGGTTTCTTGAATGAACTTCCATTTTTAATATTATGCAACTTCCATTTATATTTAATTTCCATTTCTATTCAACGTCCTTTTTTATTTAATTTCCAAATAGATCGTTAAGGTATAGTGGTTTCTTCAATGAACTTCCATTATTAATTTTATGCAACTTGCATTTTTATTTTTATTAAATTTCAACTTTTATGCAATTTACTTTTCTATTCAACTTCTTTTTTTATTTAATTTCCAAATAGATCGTTAAGGTATAGTGGTTTCTTGAATTAACTTCTATTGTTAATTTTATGAAACTTCCATTTTTATTTTTATTCAATTTCCATTGTTATTCAATTTCTTGTTCTATTCAATTTTCTATTTTATTTACTTTCCAAACAGATCGTTAAGGTATAGTGGTTTCTTGAATTAACTTCCATTATTAATTTTCGGCAACTTCCATTTTTATTCAACTTTTTTTTTTATTTAATTTCCAAATAGATCGTTAGGGTATAGTAGTTTATTGGATGAATTTCAATTTTTAATTTTATGCAACTTCCATTTTATTTTTATTCAACTTGATTTTTATTCAACTTCTTTTTTTATTTAATTTCCAAATAGATAGTTAAGGTATAGTGATTTCTTGAATGAACTTCCATTGTTAATTTTATGCAACTTCCTTTTTTATTTTTATTCAACTTTCATTTTTATTCAATTTCCTTTTCTATTCAATTTTCTTTTTTATTTAATTGCCAAATAGATCATTAAGGTATAGTGGTTTTTGAATTAACTTTCATAGTTAATTTTATTGAATTTCCCCTTTTATTTTTGTGCAACTTCCACTTTTATTCAATTTCCTTCTCTATTCGACTTCTTTTTTCATTTAATTTCCAAATAGATCGTTAAGATATAGTGTTTTCTTGAATAAACTTCCATTTTAAATTTTAGGCAGCTTGCATTTTTATTCAATTTTATTTTCTATTCAACTTATTTTTTTTATTTAATTTCCAAATAGATCGTTAAGGTATAGTGGTTTCTTGATTGAACTTCCACTGTTAATTTTATGCAACTTCCATTTTTATTTAAGTTGAATAAAATTAAAAGTATAGTGGTTTCTTGAATGAACTTACATTGTTGATTTTATGCAACTTGCATTTTTATTCAATTTCCTATCTATCTTTCTTTTTTACTTAATTTCCACATTGATCGTTAACGTATAGTGGTTTCTTGAATAAACTTTCATTTTTAATTTTATGCAACTTCCATTTTTGTTTTTATTCAATTTTCTTTTCTATTCAACGTCCTTTTTTTGTTAATTTACAAATAGATCGTTAAGGTATAATGGTTTCTTAAATGAACTTTCATTTTTATTCAGCTTCTTTTTTTATTTAATTTTCAAATTGATCGTTTATGCGTGAAATTAAAAATTGAAGTTTATTCAAAAAACCACTCTACCTTAACGATTTATTTAGAAATCAAATAAAAAATGAAGTTAAATAGAAAATGAAATTGAATAAAAATGGAAGCTGAATAAAAATATAAATGGAAGTTACATATAATTAAAAATTGAAATTTATTCAAAAAATCACTCTACCTTAACGATCTATTTGGAAATCAAATAAAAAATGAAGTTGAATAGAAAAGGAAATTGAATAAAAATGGAAGTTGCATGAAATTAAAAGTGGATGTTCATTCAAGAAACCACTATACGTTAACGATCAATTTAGAAATTAAATAAAACAGAAAGTTAGTAGGAAATTGAATAAAAATGGAATTTGCATAAAATTTAAAATGGAAATTCATTCAAGAAAGCACTATACTTTTAATTTTATTCAACTTAAATAAAAATGGAAGTTGCATAATGTATGAGTGATTTTCCGACCACACTGCCCGCTTAGTAACCAAATTTGGAGAGCTTGGCGAATAGATGGCTTTGGTCGACCTACAACAGAAATATAAGAATCCCGCGGTGGTTTCGACCACCCGGGGGCACTCCGACGATCAAGTCAGTATATCTCTCAAAGATAAATCAAGTGCTAAACTCACAAGCTTGAGTATCAAAAGCATACCTTAAACCCATGGGGGTGCCTCTCTTTTATAGCCAATACAATCCTAGTCCCAATAGGAGCCTGGCCCTAATGTACTCAGGATTACTGCTAATCTGGGACTCTCAGTGGGATTAGGATAAACTCTCTAAGAGTCTTATCTTTACCCAAACTGAAGTCTTCTCCCAATCTAGGACTCTTGTCCATATCGAGTTGAGTTCCTCTTCATTCTAGGACTCTTGTCCCTATCCGCTTATCTCGGATTCGATATCTTGAAGGTAACCTCGGCCTATCCGAGATGACCTCGGCACAACGGCGAACACGTGGCACCTCGGTGACACGTCGGCGTCCTGCTGCCACGTGTTGGTACTCGAAAATATATCCCCTAGCGCCCTAGGTTCTATTACCTCGGCATTCTGAGGTGATGGAACCTACACTGTTCATTCATCTGTGCCCCTCTATTCGAGATCAAATTTGCCGACCTCAAAGTTCCCTGGACTTTACTGTCCACTAAGCTTCATGCCTTCCAAGCTGCTTGAGATCATACCTCCTAGCCGAGGTTCTGGTTCCATTAATTCGTAAACTCCAAAAGCTTTGCAACTGCTCCACTCACACTCTCTGGTGAGTTCCCGATTTCCAGTCATCTATTTGACTCCGGCGATCTTCATATCGACGTTCATTTCACTTGGTAGGTTCATAAACTCTTTACTTGCTATTAAGCTCAATATTTTATAACTCTTCTGAATCTGTTTATTTGCCCTCTGTTGCCTTCTATTTTCGCCTATTTTCAAGTTTTGAATTGTTTAAATGCCTAGCACTGTTCTTGTCATATCCTCTTTCTGTTGCTAGCATCGTGCTTGGGCCATTACTTTCTTGTTCTTCACATTCTCACTTAGTGCCTATGCACTTAGCTTTATTTTTGTCGTCTTCTTGACTCTGATTTTTCTCTTTTTTCATTCAATCCTCTGGCTTTTTTCCTTTCTAGCTCTTTTGCTTAAATCGTCATTGTTCCAAGCTTACAGAATCGCTTCGTTCCTTTTCTCCGATGAAGCTTTCGTCATTTTGTCATTGTCGTCAGACTTCGGCAATTCTCATTCCGACTTCCCTTTTACGTAAGCCTTTGTTCCTCCTGGTTTTATTACTTGTTGCTTTCCAAGAAGCTCTGCTTCATTTGTTAATCACCATTGTTGTTTCCAAATCATCTTCTTGAATACACACTGTTCACATATCTGTTGATTTACGCCTTGTTCTTGGCTTGACACACCTATGCAATCTTTTTGTTTTGAACACTTGCCTTTGTTTCACCACTTTCTTGCTATTGTTCTTGAGTCTCAGATTTACGTGTCTTTTCCGGGTTTTGCTTTCAATCCGCCTTCAAAACTCCGAGGTGCCAATCCGAGAAGAGCGTTGATCAAACTCTTCAGAGATTTATCTTTGAGCTCGTGGTGAGATGGTCACGAGAAGTTCCTTTAAACTGTCTTCTGGGGGTGAGACACAACCTGCCGCTGATGCCGAGTAATTTACTTTTTTCTTGAAATTGATGCCGAGGTAACGGTAGAAAAGCTCCTCCAACTGACTGCCGAGGCTGAACCATCATCGTCTGTCGAAGCAGATCAGTCCGACGTTCTTGCTTTTAGTCCCTAATTCTTTAAGGTCTTCATTTCTGTACTTGCTAACCTTCTCAGCTCTTAACAAGCTAGTGGGTCATCTCGGATGATCATATCTCGGAAACGTCTTTCAGTGTTATCTCGGCTATACCAAACTTGTAAATTGCTTCAAATTTCAACAAGTGGTAGACTTCATAATCTTCGGTTAACTCATCTTGCAATTTGCTCAAAAATTTCAACAAGTGTTATCATTCCTTGCTCCTGCATCTTCTCCCTGCCCCCTAATGTGAACATAAGTTGCACTTAGGATCACATTAGGGAAGTTGGCTTCGTGCCGTAATCACAAACCTTATGTGTTCTTCTTTCACGATGTATTAAAACTTACGGTATTTAATTCGCCCCTTTAGACCCTCTTTCTCTTGGCCTTTGCAAACTATCATCGCTGTTTCTTGAAGTATTTATCCCTTTCACAATTCTGGTCACCACTTCTGGCGTGCACTTAGTGGTTCTGTTCTAACCAAAACGGCGTTTGACTCCGATGAATCTTTTGCCGACATTTAACTTTGTGCACTCTTTAACTTGTAAATTCTCTTAGAATTTCAACAAGTGTTTAAGCCATTCTTCATTCTCGATTTTAACTCTGCTTGTAAACTTTTCTCGGGTTTCAACATCATCTCGGCTTAACCGGTTGAGCATCATCTCGGTTAACCGGTTAAACATCATCTCGCTTAACTTCGTTAAGCATCACCTCGGTTAACCGGTTAAACATCATCTCGCTTAACCGGTTAAGCATCATCTCGCTTAACCGGTTAAGCATCATTCCTTCCTTGTCGTTTGTACTCTTGTACCTTTAGACAATGTAAGCTCTGCATATGGCCGATGTGCCCTTTGTTCTTGAATGTCTAATTCAACTTTCCTTCTCTGAATGCTTGTGCTTTTGTCTTTTCTTGATTGCCTTCGTATGATTCTATACTTAGAATATTCTGCGTGCCTTTCATTCTTTGCCTTCTTTGTGCAATCTTCTCGGGGTTACATACCTCGGGTATAATAACTACAAACTTTACTTCGGCAAGATACTGACCTGCAAACTTTTCATGAATTTCAACAAGTATATATGCTTATAAACTTTTCTCAAATTTCAACAAGTGTTTAAACAAATTTCTCTTTAACTCAGAATTGCTACAAATTTTAACAGACGATTAAAATATCATATATCGGCTTAACTTCACCTTTGCTACAAATTTCAACATGTGAAAACATCACCTCGGCTTAACTTCGGTTAAGCATCATCTCGTTTTTAACCAACTTGTAAATTGCTACAAATTTCAACAAGCGATAGACAATGATCTCGGTCTATCTTCAACTTGTAAATTGCTACAAATTTCAACAAGCGATAGACAATGATCTCGGTCTTTCTTCAACTTGTAAATTGCTACAAATTTCAACAAGCAATAAGGAATGGTTTCAGCTCAACAACTTGTAAATTGCTACAAATTTCAACAAGTGTTAAGGAATCTTTGGTCTTAACTTCGGTTAAGAATCTTCTCGGCTTAACTACTGTTAAGCATCTTCTTGGCTTAACTTCGGTTAAGAATCTTCTCGGCTTAACTACAGTTAAGCATCTTCTTGGCTTAACTACAGTTAAGCATCTTCTTAGTTTAACTACTGTTAAACATCATCTCGGCTTAACTACAGTTAAGCATCTTCTTGGTTTAACTACGGTTAAACATCATCTCGGCTTAACTACAGTTAAGCATCTTCTTGGATTCAAGCTGGGGTTTTCAACCCGGCCAACTTTAGTCTGATCTTCTGTGTTTCCTTTTTATCCTCTGGGATCTTAGATCTGTTCGCTGTGCTCTTCTCTTCTCGGACTTAAGCGCCGAGATCTTATCTTCTTAGATCTGCTCACTCGGGTTGAGCTCTTCTTTTCTCGGGCCTACTCATCTAGGCCGAGATCATGTCTTCTAGGATCCGGGATCTGGAATCCGGAATCTGCTCACTTAGGCTGAGTTCTCATCTTCTCGGGCCTACTCATCTAGGCCGAGATGACGTCTTCTCAGATCCGGGATCTAGAATCCAGGATCTGCTCACTTAGGCTGAGCTCTTCTATACTTGAATGTCATCTCCTTGGGAGCACTCATGCCCCCTATCTTTGCATCCTTTCTGGAAGGGTCTTCGTTCTTCCGCAGGTATCTATCCTTCCATACCTGGAGGTCATCTTTGTTGTAGTATCCGCTTCGATCTGTTGTCTTTGATGCGTCACCTTCCTGGCCGGCGTCTTTCACTCCGTGACTCTGGTCACGAGTTTCTGTGTTGCGGTTGTCCCCTTCAGCGTCGAGGTCGATAGATCTCCCACTCCCAGCAGGAGTGTTTGTCTTCAATCTGATCCTTCTGTCCGTCATTAGCCATCTATTCTTCTTTCTTTCCCACAGACGGTGCCAAATTGTATGAGTGATTTTCCGACCACACTGCCCGCTTAGTAACCGGTGGAAACCTTTGGCGAGAATAGATGGCTTTGGTGACCTACAACAGAAATATAAGAATCCCGCGGTGGTTTCGACCACCCGGGGGCACTCCGACGATCAAGTCAGTATATCTCTCAAAGATAAATCAAGTGCTAAACTCACAAGCTTGAGTATCAAAAGCATACCTTAGACCCATGGGGGTGCCTCTCTTTTATAGCCAATACAATCCTAGTCCCAATAGGAGCCTGGCCCTAATGGACTCAGGATTACTGCTAATCTGGGACTCTCAGTGGGATTAGGATAAACTCTCTAAGAGTCTTATCTTTACCCAAACTGAAGTCTTCTCCCAATCTAGGACTCTTGTCCATATCCAGGTTGAGTTCCCTCTTCATTCTAGGACTCTTGTCCCCTATCCGCTTATCTCGGATTCCGATATCTTCGGAGGTAACCTCGGCCTATCCGAGATGACCTCGGCACAACGGCGAAGACACGTGGCACCTCGGCTGACACGTCGGCGTCACCTTGCCACGTGTTGGTACTCAGAAAATATATCCCAACACATAAAATTAACAATGGAAGTTCATTCAAGAAACCACTATACCTTAACGATCTATTTGGAAATGAAATAAAAAAGGAAGTTGAATAGAAAACAAAATTGAATAAAAATGCAAGTTGCCTAAAATTAACAATGGAAGTTAATTCAAGAAACCAATATATTTTTATTCAATTTCCTTTTCTATCCCGTAAATAGAAAAGGAAATTGAATAAAAATGGAAGTGGAATAAGAAAAATAAAAAAGTTGCATTAAATTAAAAGGAAAGTTCATTAGAAACCACTATCCCTTAACGATCTATTTGAAAATTAAATAAAAAAGGATGTTGAATAAAAATAAAAATGGAAGTTGCATGAAAATTGAAAATAGAAGTTCATTCAAGAAACCACTATACCCTAAAGAACTATTTGGAAATTAAATAAAAAAGGAAGTTGAATAAAAATGAAAGTTGCATAAAATTAAAAATGAAAGATGTATAAAATTAAAAATGGTAGTTCATTGAAGAAACCAGTATACCTTAACGATCTATTTGGAAATTAACTAAAAAAGGAAGTTGAATAGAAATGAAAATTGAATAAAAATTGAAGTTGAATAAAAATAAAAATTGAAGTTGCATAAAATTAACAATGGAAGTTCATTCAAGAAACCACTATACGTTAGCGATCTATTTGGAAATTAAATAAAAAAGAAAGTTGAATAGAAAAGGAAATTGAATAAAAATGGAAGTTCATTCAAGAAACCACTATACCTTAATAAATTATTTAGAAATTAAATAAAAAAGGAAGTTGAATAGAAAAGGAAGTTGAATGAAAGAGTAAGTTGAATAAAAATAAAACTAGAAGCTGCGTAAACTTAAAAATGGAAGTTCACTCAAGAAACTACTATAACTTAACGATCTATTTGAAAATTAAATAAAAAAGGAAGTTGAATAAAAATAAAAATGGAAGTTGCATAAAATTAAAAATGAAAGTTCATTCAAGAAACCACCATACCTTAACGATCTATTTGGGTATTAAATAAAAAGGAAGTTGAATAGAAAAGGAAATTGAATAAAAATGGAAGTTGAATAAAAATAAAAATGAAAGTTGCATTAAATTAAAAAGGGAAGTTCATTCGAGAAACCACTATCCCTTAACGATCTATTTGGAAATTAAATAAAAAAGGATGTTGAATAAAAATAAAAATGGAAGTTGCATGAAAATTGAAAATGGAAGTTCATTCAAGAAACCACTATACCCTAAAGATCTATTTGGAAATTAAATAAAAAAGGAAGTTGAATAAAAATGAAAGTTGCATAAAATTAAAAATGAAAGTTGTATAAAATTAAAAATGGTAGTTCATTGAAGAAACCAGTATACCTTAACGATCTATTTGGAAATTAACTAAAAAAGGAAGTTGAATAGAAATGGAAATTGAATAAAAATTGAAGTTGAATAAAAATAAAAATTGAAGTTGCATAAAATTAACAATGGAAGTTCATTCAAGAAACCACTATACGTTAGCGATCTATTTGGAAATTAAATAAAAAAGAAAGTTGAATAGAAAAGGAAATTGAATAAAAATGGAAGTTCATTCAAGAAACCACTATACCTTAATAAATTATTTGGAAATTAAATAAAAAAAAGGAAGTTGAATGAAAGGGGAAGTTGAATAAAAATAAAAATGGAAGCTGCGTAAAATTAAAGATGGAAGTTCATTCAAGAAACTACTATAACTTAACGATCTATTTGAAAATTAAATAAAAAAGGAAGTTGAATAAAATTAAAAATGGAAGTTGCATAAAATTAAAAATGCAAGTTCATTCAAGAAACCACCATACCTTAACTATCTATTTGGGTATTAAATAAAAAGGAAGTTGAATAGAAAAGGAAATTAAATAAAAATGGAAGTTGAATAAAAATAAAAATGAAAGTTGCATTAAATTAAAAAGGGAAGTTCATTCGACAAACCACTATCCCTTAACGATCTATTTGGAAATTAAATAAAAAAGGATGTTGAATAAAAATAAAAATAGAAGTTGCATGAAAATTGAAAATGGAAGTTCATTCAAGAAACCACTGTGCCCTAAAGATCTATTTGGAAATTAAATAAAAAAGGAAGTTTAATAAAAATGGAAGTTGCATAAAATTAACAATGGAAGTTCATTTAAGAAGCCACTATACCTTAACGATCTATTTAGAAATTAAATAAAAAAGAAAGTTGAATAGAAAAAAAAAATTGAATAAAAATGGAAGTTGCATAAAATTAACAATGGAAGTTCATTCAAAAAACCACTATACCTTACCGATCTATTTGGAAATTAAATAAAAAAGGAAGTTGAATAAAAAATAAAAAGGGAAGTTGTATAAAATTAAAAATGGAAGTTAATTCAGGAAACCACTGTACCTTAATGATCTATTTTAAAATTAAATAAAAAATGAACTCGAATAGAAAACGAAATTGAATAACTATGTAAGTTAAATAAAAATGAAAATTGAAGTTGCATAAAATTAACAATGTAAGTTCATTTAAGAAACCACTATACCTTAACGATCTATTTGGAAATTAATTAAAAAATGAAATTGAGTACAAAAGGACATTGAATCAGAATGGAAGTTAAATAAAAATAAAAATGGAAGTTTCATAAAATTAAAAATGGAAGTTCATTCAAGAAACCACTATATCTTAACGATCTATTTGGAAATTAAATAAAAGATGAAGTTGAATAGAAAAGGAAATAGAATCAAAATGGAAGTTGAATAAAAATAAAAATGGAAGTTGCATAAAATTAACAACGGAAGTTCATTCAAGAAACCACTAGTACCTTAACGATCTATTTGGAAATTACATAAAAAATGAAGTTGAATAGAATATGAAATTGAATAAAAATACAAGTTGAATAAAAACAAAAATGAAAGTTGCATAAAATTAAAAATGGAAGTTCATTCAAGAAACCACCATAGGTTAACGATCTATTTGGAAATTAACTGAGAAAAGGAAGACGAATAGAAAAAGAAATTGAATAAAAACGGAAGTTGAATAAAAATAAAAATGAAAATTGTATCAAATTAAAAATGGAAGTTCATTCAAAAAACCACTATATCCTACCGATCTATTTGGAAATTAAAAAAAAAAGAAGCAGTTGAATAGAAAAGTAAAATGAATAAAAGTTGAACTTTAATAAAAATAAAAATGGATGTTGCAAAAAATTAACAATGGAAGTTCATTCAAGTAACCATTATACCTTAGCGATCTATTTGGAAAGTAAATAAAAAAATGTAGTTGAATAGAATAGGAAATTGAATAAAAATGGAAGTTGCCTAAAATTAACAATGAAAGTTAATTCAAAAAACCACTATACCTTAACAATCTATTTGGAAGTTGAATAGGAAAGCAAATTGAATAAAAAAAGAAGTTGCATAAAATAAAAAATGGAAGTTGCATAAAATTAACAATGAAAGGTCAGTCAAGATAACACTATACCTTAACGATCTATTTGGAAATTAAGTAAAAAAGGAAGTGCAATAGAAAGGAAATTGAAGAAAAATTGAATAGACAAGGAAATTGAATAAAAATGGAAGTGGAATAAAATTAAAAATGGAAGTTCATTCAAGAAACCACTATACCTTAACGATCTATTTGGAAATTAAAAAAAAAAAAAGAAGTTGAATGGACAAGTAAATTGAATAAAAGTTGAAGTTCAATAAAAATAAAACTGGAAGTTGTCTTAAATTAACAATGGAAGTTAATTCAAGAAACCACTATACCTTAACGATCTATTTGGAAATTAAATAAAAAAAGAAGTTGAATAGAAAACAAAATTGAATAAAAATGCAAGTTGCCTAAAATTAACAATGGAAGTTAATTCAAGAAACCATTATACCTTAGCGATCTATTTGGAAAGTAAATAAAAAAATGAAGTTGAATAGAATAGGAAATTGAATAAAAATGGAAGTTCTTTCAAGAAACCACTATACCTTAACAATTTATTTGTAAATTAAAAAGAAGAGGAAGTTGAATAGAAAAGGAAATTTAATAAAAAAGGAAGTTGAATAAAAAGAAAAATGGAAGTTGCATAAAATTAAAAATGGAAGTTCATTCAAGAAACCACTATACCTTAACGAATTATTTGGAAATTAAATAAAAAAAAAAGAAGTTGAATAGAAAAAGAAGTTGAATAGAAAAGAAAATTAAATAAAAATTGAAGTTGAATAAAAATAAAAATGGATGTTGCATAAAATTAAAAATGGAAGTTACATAAAATTAAAAATGAAAGTTCATTCAAGAAACCACTATACCTTAACGATCTATTTGGAAATTAAATAAAAAAATGAAGTTGAATAAAAAAGAAAATTGAATAAAAATGGAAGTTGTATAAAATTAAAAATGGAAATTCATTCAAGAAAAATGGAAGTTGCATAAAATTAAAAATCGAAGTTATAGTGGTTTCTTGAATGAACTTCAATTTTTAATTTTATGCAACTTCAATTTTTATTCAATTTTCTTTTCTATTCAACTTCCTTTTCTATTCAACTTCTTTTTTTAATTTCTAAATAAATCGTTAAAATTAAAAATGGATGTTTCATAAAATTAAAAATGAAAGTTCATTCGAGAAACGACTACACGTTAACGATCTATTGGGAAATTAAAAAAAACAAAGGAAGTTGAATAAAAATGGAAGTTGCCTAAAGTTAACAATGGAAGTTTATTCAAGAAACCACTATAACTTAACGATCTATTTGAAAATTAAATAAAAAAGGAACTTGAATAAAAATAAAAATTGAAGTTGCATAAAATTAAAAATAGAACGAAAGAAATTGAATAAAAATGAAATTGAATAAAATTAAAAGTGGATGTTCATTCAAGAAACCACTATCGTTAACGATCAATTTGGAAATTAAATAAAAAAGAAAGATAGATAGAAAAACAAATTGAATAACAATGGAAATTAAATAAAAAAAGGAAGTTGAATACAAAAGGAAATTGGATAAAACAAGAAGTTGAATAAAAATAAAAATGGAAGTTGCGTAAAACTTACAATGGAAGTTTTTTCAAGAAACTACTATAACTTAACGATCTATTTGGAAATTAAATTAAAATAGAAATTGAATAGAAAAGGAAATTGAATAAAAATTAAAGTCAAATAAAAATAAAAATAGAAGTTGCATAAAATTAACAATAAAAGTTTATTCAAGAAACCATTATACCCTAACGGTCTATTTGAAAATTAAGTAAAAAAACGAAGTTGAATAGAAAAGGAAATTGAAGAAAAATGGAAGTTGCATAAAATTAAAAATCGAAGTTGCATAAGATTAAAAATAGAAGTTCATTCAAAAAACCACTATACCCTACAGATCTATTCGGAAATTAAATAAAAAAAGAAGTTTAAGAGAGAAAATAATTGAATAAAAATGGAAGTTGAATAAAAATAAAAATGGAAGTTGTATGAAATTAAAAATGGAAGTTCATTCAAAAAACCACTCTACCTTAACGATCTATTTGGAAATTAAATAAAAAATGAAGTTGAGTAGAAAAGGAAATTGAATAAAAATAAAAATGGATGTCGCATAAAATTAAAAATGTAAGTTAATTCAAGAAACCACCATACCTTAACGATCTATTTGGAAATTAAATAAAAAAAGAAGTTGAATACAAAAGGAAATTTGATAAAAATAGAAGTTACATAAAATTAAAAATGGATGTCCATTTGAGAAACCACTATATTCTAATGATTTATTTGGAAATTGAATAAAAATGGAAGTTGCCTAAAATTAACAATGGAAGTTAATTCAAGTAACCACTATACCTTAGCGATTTATTTGGAAAGTAAATAAAAAAATGTAGTTGAATAGAATAGGAAATTGAATAAAAATGGAAATTGCATAAAATTTAAAATGGAAGTTGCATAAAATTAAAAATGGCAATTCATTCAAAAAACCACTATATCTTAACGATCTATTTGGAAATTAAATAAAAAAAGAAGTTGAATAGAAAAGGAAATTGAATAAAAATCGAAGTTGAATAAAAATAAAAATGGAAGTTGCAGAAAATTAAAAATTGAAGTTCATCCATCAAACTACTATACCATAACGATCTATTTGGAAATTAAATAAAAAAGGACGTTGAATAGAAAATGAAATTGAATAAAAATGGAAGTTGAATAGACAAGAAAATTGAATAAAAATGGAAGTTGAATAGAGAAGGAAATTTAACAAAAAAGGTAGTTGAATAAAAAAAGAAAATGGAAGTTGGATAAAATTAACAATCGAAGTTCATTCAATAAACCACTATAACTTAATAATCTATTTGGAAATTAAATAAAAAAAGATGTTGAATAGAAAAGGAAATTGGATAAAAATAGAAGATGAATAAAAATAAAAATGGAAGTTGCATAAAATTAACAATGGAAGTTCATTCAAGAAACCACTATACCTTAACGATCTATTTGGAAATTAAATAAAAAAAAATTGAATAAAAATGGAAGTTGAATAAAAATAAAAATGGAAGTTGCATAAAATTCACAAATGGAAGTTCATTCAATAAACCACTATAACTTAACGATCTATTTGGAAATTAAATAAAAAAAGAAGTTCAATAGAAAATGAAATTGAATAAAAATGGAAGTTGAATAGAAATAAAAATGGAAGTTGCATAAAATTAAAAATTGAAATTCAATTTCCTTTTCTATTCAACTTTCTTTTTTATTTAATTTCCAAATAGATCGTTAAGGTATAATAGTTTCTTGAATGAATTTCCATTTTTAATTTTATGCAACTTCCATTTTTATTTATATTTTTATTCAACTTCCTTTTTTATTAAATTTCCTTTTCTATTCAACTTCCACTTTTTTTAAATTTACAAATAAATCGTTAAGGTATAGTGGTTTCTTGAATGAACTTACACTGTTAATTTTATGCAACTTCCATTTTTATTTTTATTCAACTTCCATTTTTAGTTTTATGCAACTTCCATTTTTATTCAATTTCATTTTCTATTCAACTTCTTTTTTTTATTTAATTTCCAAATAGATCGTTAAGGTATAGTAGTTTCTTAAATGAACTTCGATTTTTATTTTTATTCAACTTCCATTTTTATTCAATTTCCTTTTCTATTGAATTTCTTTTTTTATTTAATTTCCACATAGATCGTCAAGGTATAGTGGTTTCTTGAATGAACTTCCAATGTTAATTTTATGCAACTTTAATTTTATTCAATTTTGTTTTCTATTCAACTTCCTTTTTTATTTAATTTCCAAATAGATTGTTAAGGTATAGTGGTTTTTTGAATGAACTTTCATTTTTAATTTTATTAAACTTCCTTTTTTTATTTAATATCCAAATTGATCATTAACGTATAGTGGTTTTTGAATGAACTTCCAGTTTTATTTTTATGCAACTTCCATTTTTATTTAATTTCGTTTTCTTTTCAACTTCCTTTTTTTTTTTTATTTAACTTCCAAATAGAACGTTAAGGTATAGTGGTTTCTTAAATGAACTTCCATTTTTAATTTTATTCCAAATAGATCGCTAAGGTATAGTGGTTTCTTGAATTAACTTCCATTTTTATTTTTATTCAACTTCCATATTTATTCAATTTACTTTTCAATTCAACTTCTTTTTTTATTTTATTTCCAAATAGATCGTTAAGGTATTATGGTTTCTTGAATGATCTTACATTGTTAATTTTATGCAACTTCCATTTTTATTTTTATTCAACTTCAATTTTTATTCAATTTCCTTTTCTATTCAACTTCATTTTTTCTTTAATTTCCAAACAGATCGTTAAGGTATAGTGCTTTCTAGAATGAACTTCTATTGTTAATTTTATGCAACTTCCATTTTTATTTTTATTCAACTTCTATTTTTATTTAATTTTCTTTTCTATTCAACTTCTTTTTTTATTTAATTTCCAAATAGATCGTTAAGGTATAGTGGTTAATTGAATGAACTTCCATTGTTAATTTTATGTAACTTCCATTTTTATTCAACTTCCTTTGTTTTTTAATTTTCAAATAGATCGTGAAGGTATGGTGGTTTCTTGCATTTTTATTTTATTCAACTTTCATTTTTATTTTTATGCAACTTCCATTTTTATTTTTATTCAACTTCAATTTTTATTCAATTCTCTTTTCCATTCAACTTCATTTTTTTATTTAATTTCCAGATTGATCGTTAAGGTATAGTGGTTTCTTGAATTAACTTCCATTGTTAAATGTAGGTAACTTCCATTTTTATTTTTATTCATCTTCCATTTTTATTCAACTTCCATTTTGAATTTATTCAACTTCTATTTTTATTCAACTTCCTTTTTTATTTTTATTCAAATTCCATATTTATTCAATTTCCTTTTCTATTCAACATCCTTTTTTATTTAACTTCATTTTCTATTCTACTTCCTTTTTTATTTAATTTCCTTTTCTATTCAACTTTCTTTTATATTTAATTTCCAAATAGATCATTAAGTTCTAGTGGTTTCTTAAATGAACTTACATTGTTAATTTTATGCAACTTCCACTTTTATTTTTATTCGACTTCAATTTTTATACAATTTCCCTTTCTATTCCATTTCCTCTTTTATTTAATTTCCAAATTGATCGTTAAGGTATAGTGGTTTTTTGAATGAACTTACATTGTTAATTTTATGCAACTTTCATTTTTATTTGTATTCAACTTCCTTTTACTCAACTTCCATTTTTATTCAATTTCCTTTTCTGTTCAACTTCCTCTTTTCTTTAATTTCCAAATAGATCGTTAATGTATGGTGGTTTTATTGGATGAACTTCCAATTTTGTTTTTATTCAACTTTCATTTTTATTCAATTTACTTTTCAATTCAACTTCCTGTTTTATTTAATTTCTAAATAGATCATTAAAGTATAGTGGTTTTTTGAATTAACTTCCGTTTTTATTCAATTTACTTGTCTATTCAACTTCCGTTTTTTTTTTTTAATTTACAAATAAATCGTTAAGGTATAGTGGTTTCTTGAATGAACTTCCATTGTTATTTTTATTCAACTACCTTTTCTGTTAAATTTCCTTCTCTATTCAACTTCCTTTTTTATTTAACTTCCTTTTTTATTTAATTTCCAAGTAAATCATTAATGTATAGTGGTTTCTTGAATGAACTTCCATTTTTATTTTTAGTCAACTTGCATTTTTATTTTTATTCAACTACCTTTTTTGTTAAATTTCCTTCTCTATTCAACTTCAATTTTTAATTATATGCAACGTCCATTTTTATTTTTATGCAACTTCCATTTTTAATTCAAGAAACCATTATACCTTAGCGAAACCACTATACGTTAACGATCAATTTGGATTTAATTTCCAAATAGATCGTTAAGTTATACTGGTTTATTTTATGCAACTTCCATTTTTATTTTTATTTGACTTCAATTTCTATTCAATTTCCTTTTCTATTCAACTTCCATTTTTATCCAATTTCATTTTCTATTTAACTTCCTTTTTTATTCAATTCTATTTTCTGTTCAACTTCCATTTTTATTTAATTTCCAAATAGATTGTTAAGGTATAGTGGTTTCTTGAATGAACTTCCACTTTTATTTTTGTTCAACTTTCTTTTTTTGTTTAATTTCCAAACAGATCGTTAAGGTATTATGGTTTCTTGAATGAAGTTCCATTGTTAATTTTATGCAACTTCAATTTATATTTTTATTCAACTTCCATTTTTATTCAATTTCCTTTTCTATTCAACTTCATTTTTTCTTTAATTTCCAAATAGATTGTTAAGATATAGTGGTTTCTTGAATGAACTTCCATTTTTAATTTTATGTAACATCCATTTTTATTTTTATTCAACTTTCATTTTTATTCCAAATTGATCGTTAGGGTATAGCGGTTTCTTGAATGAACTCCAATTTTTAATTTTATGCAAATTTCATTTTTATTTTTATTCAACTTCCATTTTTTATTCAACTTTTTTTTTTATTCAATTTCTTTTTCTATTCAATTCTATTTTCCATTCAACTTCCTTTTTTATTTAATTTTCAAATAGATCGTTAAGTTATAGTGGTTTTCTGAATGAACTTCCTTTTTTACTTTTATTCAACTTCCATTTTATTGAGTTTCCTTTTCTACTCAACTTCCTTTTTATTTTATTCAACTTTCATTTTTATTCAAATTTCTTTTTATGCAACTGCCATTATTATTCAATTTTGTTTTCTATTCAACTTACTTTTTATTTAATTTCCAAATAGATCGTTAAAATATAGTGGTTTCTTCAATGAACTTCCATTGTTAATTTTATGCAACTTCCATTTTTATTTTTATTCAACTTCCATTTATTCAATTTCCTTTTCTATTGAACTTCTTTTTTTATTTAATTTCCAAATAGATCGTTCGAATCTGATGGTTCTCTTGAATGAACTTTCATTTTTATTTTTATGCAACTTTCATTTTTATTCAATTTCCCTTTCTATTCAACTTCCATTTTTATCCAATTTCATTTTCTATTCAACTTCCTTTTTTATTCAATTCTATTTTCTATTGAACTTCCATTTTTATTTAATTTCCAAATAGATTGTTAAGGTATAGTGGTTTCTTGAATGAACTTCCATTTTTATTTTTGTTCAACTTTCTTTTTTTATTTAATTTCCAAATAGATCGTTAAGGTATAGTAGTTTCTTGAATGAACTTCGATTTTTATTTTTATTCAACTTCCATTTTTATTCAATTTCCTTTTCTATTCAACTTCCCTTTTTATTTAATTTCTAAATAAATCGTTAAGGTATAGTGGTTTCTTGAATGAACTTCCACTTATATTTTTATTCAACTTACATTTTTATTCAATTTTCTTTTCAATTTAACTTCTTTTTTTATTTAATTTCCAAGTAGATCGTTAAGGTATAGTGGTTTCTTGAATGAACTTCAATTGTTAATTTTATGCAACTTCCATTTTTATTCAATTTCCTTTTATTAAGGTATAGTGGTTTCTTCAATGAACTTACATTGTCAATTTTTATTCGACTTCATTCTCTATTCAACTTTCTTTTTTATTTAATTTCCAAATAGATCGTTAAGGTAATATGGTTTCTTGAATGAACTTCCATTGTTATTTTTATGCAACTTCCATTTTTAATCAACTTCCTTTTTCATTTAATTTCCAAATAAATCGTTATGGTTTTTTTGAATGAACTTCAATTTTAATTTTATGCAACTTCCATTTTTATTTTTATTCAACTTCCTTATCTAATCAACTTCCATTTTTATTTTTATTTTTATTCAATTTCAATTTTCTATTCAACTTCCTTTTTTATTTTTATTCAACTTCCATTTTTGTTTTTATTCAATTTCCTTTGCTATTCAACTTCCATTTTTATTCAATTCTATTTTCTATGTAACTTTAATTTTTATTTTCATTCAACTTTCTTTTTTATTTTTATTCAACTTCCTTTTTTAGTTAATTCTATTTTCTATTCAACTTATTTTTTTATTTAATTTCCATTTTTATTCAATTTCCTTTTCCATTCAACTTCCTATTTTATTTAATTTCCAAATAGATCGTTAATAAAATAAAAATGGAAGTTCATAAAATTAACAATGTAAGTTCATTTAAGAAACCATAACACCTTAACGTTCTATTTGGAAATTAAATAAAAAAATGAAGTTGAATAGAAAAAAAAATTGAACAAAACTAGAAGTTGAATTTGCCTAAAATTAAAAATGGAAGTTCATTCAAAAAATCACTATACCATAACGCTCTATTTGGAAATTAAATAAAAAAGGAAGTTGAATAAAAATAAAAATGGAAGTTGCACAAAATTAACAATGGAAGTTAATTCAAGAAACCACTATACGTTAACGATCTATTTGAAAATTAAATAAAAAAAATTGAAGTTGAATAGAATAGGAAGTTGAATAGAATAGGAAATTGAATAAAAATGTAAGTTGCATAAAATTAAAAATTGAAGTTCATTCAAGAAACCACTACTACCTTTTTTCTTTAATTTCCAATAGATTGTTAAGGTCCACTATACCTGTCACGCCCCACTTTTTATTTGTCACGCCCCAAAATAATACATAAAACCCATCACTTTTAACATGCATTGATATATAAAAGACCTTCATTCTTCTATTCATCAGAGTAATTCATTACAAAATGTATTACATGTTAACAACAAACAAATGCCCTAGGGGCTTACAACTTTCCAAGTTAACACTTGGTTACAATCAGAGAGTACTAACTCAATTACACATTAAGCCCTTGGCTTGAATCCACATGTAATACATCAAAAGAAAGAAAGACAATAAAGTCTGCCTGCCTTAAGCCTCCCAAGCTATACCCTTGGAGGTGGCATGCTACTTGTACCTGAAAATGATATTCCGTATATAGGGTGAGCTATGACCCAAAGAGAAATACACTAAACCGACTATGAACAATGACTAAAAGATTAACAGTTTGATAGATGGTTAACACTTTTACATTCTTTCATAACACATTCGGTTTGATTTTCCATTCCTTTTCAATTCTCAATTCATAACCATAGTCTAGAACACGACCAAATAACCGATATGAGACAAGAACTCATATTAAACATTTCCTCATTTCACAATAGATAAGCATACTAGCTATATCAATACATCAATGAGATAAGCATATGAGCTATATCAACACTTCCTTGATAAGTATAAGAACTATATCACACTTCCAACGATAAGCATATGAGCTATATCAACACTTCAATGAGATAAGCATATGAAATTTGTATCTCTGAGTCCATCCCCTCTCTCCTCCCACACAACACCCGGTTTAGAGATCCATCCCCTTTCTTCCCCTAAACCGTGGAGTACATCCCCTCTCTCCTCCAACACAACACAATGCATATAAACAATTATTATACACATCATCAGTCAATACATAAAGTTAATGTATTCTTTCAAACGTCATACTCAATGACACATTCTAGTGATTAGTTTTAGTTTGCCTAATCATCATGCATTGTCTACAACAATCAAGACTATCCTCCACCGATAGCCCAAAGCTGTTATTTCTAAACAGAAAATAAATGCACAAAATGAATATAAAATCAACATTTCAACTAGGTGAGCGATAAATAATTCAACTACACCCTTTAATCCCATACATTCCCAATTCTAACATTTCTCTATGCTAAACATGCATATAGGTTTATTATAAATAAAACCCCAACTTTTGTAAAATTGTACAAAAGCCCCTAAACTTCATAAAATTACCCAACAACCCCAACATATCAAAATGCTAAAATTTAAAGACAAAACTCATAAAGAGGAGTAGGTTATCCCAACCTCAAATTCGAGGCTCACCCGGAGAAGATGAGAAGAGTTGAAACTCGATCTCTACCACACACCACAAAGCCCTCGAGAATTTACACAACTTTGGCGAAGGAACTATGGCCAAAATCCCAATGGAACTATGGCCAAAATCCAGCTCGGCACAACTAAAATTTATAACTCAAGCTCGGTTCGTAATGGCTAATTAAACCAAGAAAGAACCATAGAAGTTGGTAAGCTAACCCTATGCACTTGCACCTATATATAGGAGTTTGTCCACCTTAAAATGTGTCTTATAACCGATGTGGGACTTCCAACAAACATATAGAAGTTTGTCCACCTAAAAATGTATCTTGTAACCGATGTGGGACTTCCAACAAACACACCAAAGGTTCCCAAAATAGAATGAAGGGTCCAAATACATTTACCAAAAGCCTTAAAAGGCACAAGTGCTACAACCTCCCCACCTTAGGAAATTTCGTCCTCGAAATTAAGGACAAGTTTTTGAAAAATAAGTTTTTCTCTGTTTTTAAACAATGTTAAATTTCAACATTTAATAACTCAACCCATTACCGGTCATTTCATCTCTTGTCAAGAGACATAACAAATACATTTCATCATGCATTTCCTTTCCTGCTCAACCATTTTCAACATACATGGTTTACAATTTCATATCATAAACAATTTTCATGATACATCTCCAGTTCTATAATATGGCCAACATATGCAATATTACAATCAACTCCCATATTAAGGTAGTTCTACAATATTTCCATAAACCAAAACATTTACAATGTTTTACGACTTAAGACATACTTAATGATCTTAAAGTCCAACAATACAACAATACATATATTACATACATTCAAACATCCACAAATAGGTCCAGATATTTCTCTCGGACCTCTAACTCACGTTCCCAAGTGGCCTCCTCCACTCCGTGATGTTTCCACAAAACCTTTACCAAAGGAATGGTCTTGCCACGCAGGACTTGATCCCGCCTATCCAAGACCCGAACCGATCTCTCCTCATACGAGGCATCCTCATCTACCTCTAAGTCGGTCCAATCCAATACATGTGATGGATCTGGCTCATACTTCCGAAGCATACTCACATGAAACACGTCATGAACTCCGGACAACTGCGGCGGCAAAGCTAAACGATAAGCGACCTTGCTAATCCTCTCAAGGATCTCAAAAGGACCAATAAACCGAGGGGATAACTTCCCACTCTTCCCAAATCTCATCAGTCCCCGCCTAGGTGATATCTTCAGAAAGACATGATCACCTATCTCAAACACCAATGGTCTTCTCCTACGGTCAGCATATGACTTCTGACAACTCTGGGCTGTAACAAGCCTCCTACGGATAAGCTCAATCTTCTCCGTTGTTTCCCTCACCAACTCTGGACCCAACAAAGGTGCATCACCCACCTCAGCCCAACAAACTGGAGACCTACACGGTCAGCCATACAGGGCCTCAAACGGTGCCATACCGATGCTAGACTGGAAACTGTTGTTGTAGGCAAACTCCACCAATAGAAAGTGCCTCTCCCACGTCCCACTAAAGTCAAGGACACAACCCCGAAGCATATCCTCAAGGATTTGAATAGTACGCTCGGACTGCCCGTCAGTCTGAGGATGGCATGCTGTACTAGAGGTCAACTTAGTGCCCAATGCACTCTGCAAACTCTGTCGCAACCTAGCAGTAAAACGAGGATCTCTATCTGAGACGATCGTCACTGGGACTCCGTGCAACCTCACTATGTCCCGAATATACAAGTCGGCAAGATGATCTACCGAATCTCTCACGTGCATAGGAATGAAGTGCGCCGACTTAGTCAACCGGTCTACAACCACCCAAATAGCATCACTACCCATTGAGTCCTCGGAAGACCTACAACGAAGTCCATAGTGACATGCTCCCACTTCCATTCGACAATAGGCAAGGGTTGCAACAAACCATTGGCCTCTCGATGCTTTCGGCCTTCACTTGGCGACAAGTAAGACACTTAGACACAAAAGCGCCACATCTCTCTTCATACCCCGCCACCAAAAGGCGACCCAAATCCCGATACATCTTGGTGCCTCCGGATGCACCGCAAGCGCGAATGGTGAAACTCTGAGTACCTCCTCTCGGCAAGACTCGGCACAAGCAGACGGTCTCGGTATCTCACACTCGGTCGGGATACACCGTCAAATCCTTCTCAACTTTTCCCTTGGAGATCTTCTCTCGGAGGATTCTACCTCAAGGTCACCTTTACGTGCCTCTAACACTCGAGTCACAAGTGTAGGTCACAACAACGAGAAAACAAGGCATGACCTCAGCAGATTCGCCAGATGCAAATCAAACTCGCCAAGTACCCCAACATCTCCCACTCGGATGGCTACACAAGCTACATCACTAATGGATTTTCTGCTAAGGGCATCGGCCACGACATTGGACCATCCCAGATGATAAAGCAACTCGAAGTGATAGTACTCAATAAACTCCATCCACCTCCTCTGCCTCAAGTTCAAGTCTTTACGTAAACAGATATTTGGAACTCTTATGATCCGAGAACACCTCGAATCTCTCACCATAAAGGTAGTGCCTCCAGATTTTCAAGGCGAAGATCCTGACTCCTAACTCTAGGTCATGTGTAGGGTAATTCTTCTCGTGTATTTTCAATCGACATGAGCGGTAGCTACCACTTTCCTTCTGCATCAACACACAACCCAAACCCTCACGTGAGGCATCACAATAAAGCATAACTCAACCCTCTCTCGGAATAATCAAAATTGGGCGGTGGTCAATCTAACCTTCAACTCTTGGAGCGACTTTTCACAAGTCTCACCCCATACAAATTGGACTCCCTTGAGTCGGTCTAGTCAGCAGTGAAGCTAATCTGGAGAAATCCTTCACAAACCGGCGGTAATACCAGCTAATCGAGCTGCGGATCTCAAACACACTCTTAGGCTGTGCCCAATCTTGCACTGCCTCAGTCTTGGATGTATCAACAGACACCCCTTTCCCGGATACCACATGGCCTAAGAACTTGACTTCCCCAAGCCAGAACTCACACTTCCCAAACTTGGCATACAGCCTATGGGCTCTAAGTAACTTAAGCACCACTCTCAAGTGTTCTTCGTGCTCCTCCTCTGAAGGTGAATAGATCAGAATGTCGTCCATGAAAACGACCACAAAACGGTCTAAGAATTCCCGGAAGATCCGGTTCATCAAGTCCATAAAGACTACCGGTGCATTGGTAAGTCCAAATGGCATCACCAGAAACTCATAATGGCCATACCTGCGTGGAATGCCGTCTTGAATATCCTCCTCGACCCTCAACTGGTGGTAACCCGATCTCAAGTCTATCTTAGAGAAACAACGGGAACCCTTCAACTGATCAAACAAATCATCTATACGGGGCATAGGATACTTATTCTTCACCGTAGCCCGATTCAACTTCCGGTAGTCGATACACAATCTCAATGCACCATCTTTCTTTTTAGCAAAGAGGGCCGGTGCTCCCCACGGCGAAACACTAGGGCGAATGAAGCCCTTATCTAACAATTCCTGGAGCTGAACTTTCAACTCAACCAACTCTGCTGGAGCAAAACGGTAAGGTGCCATAGAAATCGGCGCCGTGCCAGGCACCAGATCAATAGAGAACTCAATCTCTCGGTAAGGTGGCAAATCAACGAGGTCCTCAGGAAAGACATCCGAATATTCACAAACTACCCTCGGTAATACAATCTGGGTCTCATCACACTCGCCGTTCTCAAAGCTAGCAAGTATACCACTAAGCTCACTCCGTCCTCACGGGTCATACCCCGGTGGCAAAACACTACCAACCCGGTTCCCCAAGAAATGGAAACACTCCCCGCTCACAGTACAACAAGTGACCCTCTGGCAGTAGCAATCAATAACTGCCCGGTATGACGATAACCAGTCCATACCTAAAATAACATCAAAGCCCTTCATGGGCATAACTACAAAAGGAAACGGAAGCCTATGATCGGCGACCTCTATATCACAACCTCTACATCCGTGTTTCAAAATCAACTCACCCCCGATAGGTGACACAACACAAATAGGAGATGCCAATAGTGCTAACTCCAACTCTAACACAGATGCAAATGCAGCAGATACAAAAGAATGAGATGCAACACACTAGCAACCGAATTGCAAAACAGAAAGGTACCTCTCTGGCCAGCGGAGCTGGTACTAGGTCTGTGTGATAAAGATACACTACCTGCAGTCCCCTGCTCCACCTGCTCACCTCTAGGAGCATACAACTGCTGTACTGACTGGGACGACGAAGCTCCCGGATTGACCCTCGAGGCCTGCACAGACTGAGCTGGCTGATAACTCTGCCTCAAACTAGATGCACCAGATGTGCCACTCAACTGTGGTGTCACGACCCCAAACCGCCCCTAGTAGAATGGTGCCGTGATGGCCAGTAATCCGAGATTACCGAAGGCCAACTTTCAAAGTTCACACACAATCAGAGCATAATATATGGGGCTTACATGTGCGGAAGCAATATATGTAAATCTAACTAGTCCATAAGAGCTGTGCATATGTCAAATGAAGTGGCATACATCTTAATTAAAGTCTTACAACTTGAATACAAATAAAATAAAGTACATATTACATCTTGATCAAAAGGCTTCTCAAGCCGACATTTACAAAATACATGAAATGCAACTAAGAAGCATAGTCTTCAAGATTGCTAACATAACATGAATCCAAAACATCTTGCAAAACACACACATCTCGGCGTAGCCGACTTCTTGCTTGTTACCTACATACATATAGAGAGGGTGAGCTTGGATACTCAGTGAATGGTACAAGTAATAAAGGGGTTTAATGAATGATTCCCGAAATCTTGTCAAAACAATACATATATCATAGCTTGTTCAAAACATGTACTTAGCATAACTTGTATCTAAACATGTACTTGGGGTGATGACATTCCGGACAAACAATCCACCCGTTCATAGACCGTCGATGGCCGAGACTTTTCAAACATGGATGCTACATGGGCTTAACGTCCCCTAGCACGAAAGGACGATGCTACTTGGGCTTAACGTCCCCTAGCACGAAAGGACGATGCTACTTGGGCTTAGAGTCCCCTAGCATGAAAGGACTTTCCAAGAATGTCATCCAAAACAAAGCTAATACTTGATACATAAAATAGGGATAGTCATTCATGCTTGATCAAATACTTTTCTAAAACAAAGTAAAGCTTTAACAAATCTTTATAACGTAACTTTATTAAAAATACCACTCACATAGTTCTTGGGACGTCGGGATCAAGGCAAAGGTCCAAGTCCTACAAACACACTACAAGAAATTGCATTTTTCGCAACGCATCAAAATATGTTGCTAAAAGGGAACATTCGTTGGCAAAGAGTTTTGCCGACACACAAAGCTACGTTGGCAACCCGTAGGCAAAAGTGAGTTGGCAAACGTTTTTGCCGACGAAATTATCATTGCGTTGGTAAAAGTAATGCCTTTAGCGACGAACATAGTCGTCGCTAAAAGCCTCCATCCATCGTCGGCAATTTACCTTGCGTTGGTAAAAGTCATTCAAATATGATGATTTTGTGGCACTTTTCGCGACACAAATTTGCATGGGCAAAAAATATACTTTTAGCAACAACATATGCGTCGGCAAAAGTAAAGTTTTGGCGACACATTTACGTCGGTAAATGTTGCCATTTGCCGACGATTTGTTTGTCGCTAAAGCTTTACTTTTGGCAACGACAAATTGGTATTGGCAAAAAATACACTTCTACCAACACAATATGAGTGGGGAAAAGTAACTTTTAGCGACACATTTACGTCGGTAAATGTTGCCATTTGCCAACGATTTGGTTGTCGATAAAGCTTTAGTTTTGGCAACGACAAATTGACATTGGCAAAAAATACACTTTTAGCAACACAATATGAGTGGGCAAAAATAAACTTTGAGCTACACATTTACCGACAAGCTATTTGTCGAGAAAGCTTCACTTTTTAACGACAAATTTGCAACGGCAAAAATAATTAAAACTCATTTATAATTTTTTAAAAGATTTACAGATTTACAAGAGGCATCCCTCAGGCACCACTATAACAAACTAATAACATGGATATGAAATCACACAAAATACCCCCTCTATACCCCCTCCATACCCTTCCAGCCAAAACACCAGCAGTTGCCCGAACTTACACCTAATGACAACCCCCATTAATGAAAACCTGATCTATTACAGATTGGACAAAAAGTCCTGCACCCTTCCAAACATCAACAACACTAGCAAACATCCAACAACAACACAGCAGCACCTCATCATAACAAACACCATCACAAGGCAAGATCACCACGGACATCTCAAAGCGGCGGCAACATCACGCAATGACACGGAAGAATAGCGGATCGACAAAGCGATTCAACATCACAATGACACCTTGTAAAGTGTGCTGAATGCTAAGCCTGCCGACTCACGAACCTCAGGCATGCTATTAAAGAAATACAAGAAACATAATATAGCATACACCAAAGATTAGAGAGAAGTGGAATAGATTAGGTTTATTGGTCAACCCCAATAATAATAATAATAATAATAATAATACACAAGGTTTATTGTACAGTAAAGCAATAGATAATACTCATCTTTATGTTCCAAATCTCAGTCCAAAACCCATGGTCACAACAGCTACCATCTGTCACCACATTAAAACAGGATCAGCTAACTGGTTTATATGTAATCAAAGCTTGATAGTTAAAGCATTACATTTGGATCCTTCGGTATCCCATCAGCAATAGCCACTGGTTTATATGTAATCTCCTTAGTTAGCATCAAATCATTAACCAAATTATGATGATCAAACTCTTTTCCACGCGAGAATAATACGGAAGCGGATGGAATTCTCGAATTGACGCATAACTCTGAAAGCAAGAAAGGAAAACATGTTATTAGAAACACATGATAGGAATCCAATATAAGTTAATTTATTGAACAAAATAAATTACAAAATTTTATGGGGCTTCGAAAAACATATGCTGATAGCATGCATAGATAAACTAGTACTGAGTACATTCATAATTCACATTCATAATTCATGCGGGCTTGCATGCATGTCATACATACTGATGTGGATACATGTGTTGGGATTTACAATCTAACTGTCCCCACTGATATGATTAATTTTGCTGATGGCACGGGAATCAATCTAAAAGCATGTCTCAAAACACAAGGTGTAGTACCTGCCCTGTCAGTCAGGCAATGCAACAGGGCATGCCTAGACTTTTGATGACTAAAATACAACTTCTCCAAAATTAGCATTTACCCAAGTTAGCAGTGCAACCAACTCGCCTTACAACTCATTACTAATCTATTGATCTCTGATAGAGTTACTGATGATTAATAGAAGTTATCGAAATGCTAAATTCTGTAACATCTTGAATCAGAATATAGTCTAGCTGAATATTTAAAGATGTATCTAATAGAGATAAGAATGCAAGGTAAAATATTGATACATTCAAATACAATCATCATATGTTAACAAAATAGTTGTAACAGAGCCTAACTTGTACGGCTTAAGGAATTTTCTACCAGACATGCCAAATTGAGCCCATCGTGACTGATGAATAGAAATAGTTTCAAAAATTTTAAGTATTATAACAAAGGCAATGAAGTTTCATACTAAAAATATACACATAGAAAAGGAGGGAGAGACTACTAGAAAAATGAGGAAAAGTGAAGGAAGAAGAAGAGGAAGGAGAGAAAATATAAAGAAAAAGAATTTTAATAGTAAACAATTCATGAATAAAATTTTGTAAGAAGAGTGAAAAGGAATTTAATTGTTGACAAAAACATAATATACCCTCAATGAATGCCGATAAATTAAAAAGTGTCTGGAGTTCGGGTAATTTTTTGCCATCTCTATCTTCTTCTCATCTCGATTCACCCCTCTAATTTGAATGTCCTGTCATTTGAAACCCACAATTAAAAAAAGAGAAGAAAAAGAAGAATCATTGTCATTAAAATCACATGTAATCCTAACGTGCCAAAAAAAAAAAAAAAAGGATAATGAACGTAAGGGCATCAAAAGCATACATTTTGATCTGTGTCAAAATCAAGTTCCAGCTGTCCTTGGTCATCCTCCCAAAGATTGTATATTATGATGCGTGTACCTTGCTCTTTTAATGTATTGACCTCTGAGTGACACAAAGAATAACATTAGGTGACATGACAAATGGAAAGCGAAGGAAATTGAAAGGAGAAAAAAAAAAAAAAAAAAAGACATAATCTAAATGTAGATCTAACATGACTAAAGACCACCTCGGAAAGTAAAATAATCAGAGAAACCCCATAAACTCCTGAGGTTTAAGAACAATACACTTTGTACTGAGTGTGTAACTAGTTTACTCAATGAAGAAAAAATTATAATTTTAGTAACTAAAAAAGGATTTTGTTTACAAGCTTAAAATTATGAAAATTTGTTCCATAAAAAATGTACAATAATTTCAAGACTCCTAACATGTACCCTTAGGGCATGCGTTAACAAGATCCACATAAAAAAATAAATAAAATAAAATAAATCAATACTACGCTCATTTAATCCGATAAATAGATATATTATAGAGTTTTCATCCACATCTTGGAAGAGCAAACACTAAAATCATATTATCCTATTGTTCCTAGGGCTTCACAACAAAGATCCATCGTTGAAACATTCTTGATTTGCAAAGTACTCTATTTTTTAAAGGCTCCTCTTAGTCATACTTAGATTTTATAAAACAAAATGTAAGGTCTTGGTACTTGTATTTTGCCACAATAAACCATTCATCAAAAAAAATTAATAGACATCATCTCTTTGTCATGCTACTGTGAAACTTATGCTATGGTTAAGATGGGGTTTACATCACATTGATAAGTTTGTCTTTACTTTTTTTTTTTTTTTCTTTTTTTTTTGTGAATAAGAATCGCATCCCTATTTTATTGTATAATTCTTTATTTATTATAAGGCATAGTATAGAAAGCATAATTATAATACAAAAATTAAAGTCATAATGCACCACAAGAATGATTGCCATCATATAAGATATATAATGCTAAAAGTAATTTTTCATGTGACCAATAAGAAAACAAACTTGCTGAAGAAGATCTTCTTCCCTTGCATATGGTGACCACCACATGCAGTCTTCAGAGGTTCCAAGTTCTCACTTACTGTTAGTGGCATTCTTGGCTGTTGTCTCATCTTGCTTCGTGGTTAGAGAATAGGTTATTAGTAGTTTTGTATAGTTGGGTTATGGGAAGGGTGGATTCGGATGTGTTTGCTTTTATGGATTCTTTGGATGTCTTGATTGGTTAGGGGTGGTGGGTCCCCTTTTTTAGGGGCTTTTTTTGTATTCTTTAGCATCGTCTTGATTATGCTTCAATAAATTTGTTTATTTTTCAATATATATATATAAGTTTTAGTTTTCTACTTAAGGTTTTTATTAAAAGAAAAAGTGCACATATATACGTTACATGCTCTAATCAAATTTGTTATTTCTCCTTTGAATGAGTTTGTAACTTTGTCTTAGAATATTTAGCCTTAGCAACTTTGTTCTCAAATTTTTATCTGCAAATTTCCTCTTTCAATTTTTGCACCCAAGTTTACTAGCATTCACAATCACTTGAGTTGTTTTCCTATCTAGAGTTTTCTTACTCTCTCTCTCTCTCTCTCTCTCTGCCAGCATGTGCTCGTGCATGAATGGGTCAGTATGCATATATGCACATGATAAAGAAAACACAGAAAGGAGGAGATTGTTAGAATGCTAGGAAGAGAATAGCTTAGAGAAAATTCATTGAGAAATCAAAATTAGATAGAATAAAATAACATGTGCAAGCAATCTAAGATGACAGAATTATATAAGAATGTTGAAGTATTACTTCCTTTTCTGCACAAAAAAGGGGTGCCTGAATGAGCCACCCTAGTGACAAGCCCTGGTTGCAGAAATAAAAAAGCAAATAAAAGGGGCCTTCATGAGGTCAAATATCCAATTATGTCTAATCATTGTCATAACCATAGTTAACTGAATAATTACTGGTGATCTAAATTCTAAGCTGCTTATGTAGTCTACCACTGTAATTTCTTTCTCCACATTTCTATCTGCCTTATTGTTCTTAGCTTGGTTGCTATTTTTTTAGTTTCTTTAGGTGACAATGTGGTTTAATTGGGTAAACATACAGGTTATATACTCTTCATATACTTGTGATGTTTCACTAGAGATTCACTAAGCGTATTGCATACTCATTTGTATGGTTTAACAAAAAATTTAGGCTATTCTTAAAAGAAAGAAAGTCATTGGGGAATTCTATTTGGGCTGTAACTCCTAATAATGCTCTGTTAGAGGGGGTGAGGAAGTTAGAGGGAGGTGCTCTCTCTTCTATTGTTTATGCACTTTTTTCTTTTTATTCGTGTTTTTTCATCTTCAATCATCACATTCATATCCCTAATGTGGAAGAGCAAATATAAAATTGCTATTTTCTAAATTTCTTTTTGTCTAGTTTTTATTCTAACTTGGCAATTCCGTTGTTGTTTTAGGAAGACAGGTGCTTGGATGGGATGGAATGCCAAATCACAGAGTACTTTAAGGGCGGTAGCAAATATTAGCATCTGATACTCATTGGACATATATATGGCATCCGGCCTAGGAAATGGAAGAGTTGGCAATTCGGTGATAAAGCTTCAAGGGCTCATCTAGTTCATTGATTGGTGGGAAGAGATGCTTGAAATGAGATTGAGGACAAAGTGGACCAGGATGCCGACAGAGTAAGCTTCTACATTATTTATTCAGCATCCTATTCCCTTGTGCTTGGTTACTAATGCTTTCTGTATTTCTCATCTTTGTACACAATGACCCTATAGATGACTTTGACCTCTTCAAACATCACCTGAACCAAGCAACACTTTGTAAATTTGTATTTTGGAGTATTTTTATCATTTATAAGGGAATTTTGCCTAATCGAAGAACATATAGTTGATCCGTGAATGATCTGTGCAAGCGTGGACTGAGTATGGGACATTTGCAAAACTCTGCTGTACTTGATAAAGTTGAATAAAAATGGAAGTTGAGTAAAAATAAAAATTGAAGTTCATTCAAGAAACCACTATACCTTAATGATTAAAAATGGAAGTTGAATAAAAATAAAAATGGAAGTTGCATATAATTAAAAATGGAAGGTCATTCAAGAAACTACTATACCCTAAAGATCTATTTGGAAATTAAATAAAAATGGAAGTTGAATAGAAAAGAAAATTGAATAAAAATGGAAGTTGAATAAAAATAAAAATGAAAGTTCATTCAATAAACCACTGTACGTTAATGATCTATTTGAAAATTAATAAAAAAGGAAGTTGAATAAAAATGGAAATTGAATAAAAATGGAAGTTGAATAGAAAAGGAAATTGAATAAAAATGGAAGTCGAATAAAAATAAAAATGGAAGTTGCATAAAATTAAAAAATGGAAGTTGCATAAAATTAAAAATGGAAGTTGAATAAAATTAAAAATTGAATAAAAATGGAAGTTGAATAAAAATAAAAATGGAAGTTCATTTAAGAAACGATCTATTTGGAAATTTAATAAAAAAGGAAGTTGAATAGAAAAGGAAATTGAATAAAAATGGAAGTTGCATAGAAAGGGAAATTAAATAAAAAATGAAAGTTGAATAGAAAATGAAATTTAATAAAAAAGAAAATTGAATAAAAATGGAAGTTGCATAAAAATAAAAATGGAAGTTGAATAAAAATATAAAAGAAGTTGAGCAGAAATGGAAATTAAATAAAAATGACAGTTGCATAAAATTAACAATGTAACTTCATTCAAGAAACCAATATACCCTAACGAATTATTTGGAAATTAAATAAAAAATGAAATTGAACAGAATAGGAAATTGAATAAAAATGGAAGTTCATTCAAAAAACCACTATATCTTAACGATCTATTTAGAAGCTAAATAAAAAAGAAAGTTGAATAGAAAAGGAAATTGAATAAAAATGCAAGATGAATAAAAATAAAAATGGAATTTGCATGAAACTAACAATGGAAGCTCATTCAGGAAACCACTATACCTTAACGATCTATTTGGAAATTAAATAAAAAAAGGCAGTTGAATAGAAAGGGAAATTGAATAAAAAAAGAAGTCGAATAAAAAGAAAAATGAAAGTTGAATAAAAACAAAAATGGAAGTTGCATAAAATTAAAAATGAAAGTTTATTCAAGAAACTACTATACCTTAACAATCTATTTGTAAATTAAAGAAAAGTTGAAGTTGAATAAAAAATGAAGTTCAATAGAAAATAGAATTGAATAAAAATGGAATTTGAATAAAAATAAAACTGAAAATTCATTAAAGAAACTACTATACCTTAACGATCTATTTGGAAATTAAATAAAAAAGAAAGTTGAATAAAATTAAAAATGGAAGTTGCATAAAATTAACAATGGAAGTTAATTCAAGAAACCACTATACCTTAACGATCTATTTGGAAATTAAATATAAAAGGAAGTTGAATAAAAATGGAAGATGAATAAAAATAAAAATGGAAGTTCATTCAAGAAAGCACTATATCTTAACGATCTATTTGGAAATTAAATAAAAAAGAAAGTTGAATAAAATTAAAAGTGGAAGTTGCATAAAATTAACAATGGAAGTTAATTCAAAAAACCACTATACCTTAACGATCTATTTGAAAATTAAATAAAAAAAGAAAGTTGAATAGAAAATAAAAATGGAAGTTCATTCAAGAAACCATTATACCTTAGCGATCTATTTGAATAAAAATGGAAGTTGCCTAAAATTAAGAATTGAAGTTGAATAGAAAAAGAAGTTGAATAGAAAGGGAAATTGAATAAAAAAGGAAGTTGAATACAAATAAAAATGGAAGTTGTATAAAATTAACAATGGAAGTTCATTCAATAAACCACTATATACCTGAAATATCTATTTGGAAATTAAATAAAAAAAGAAGTTGAAGAGAAAAGGAAATTGAATAAAAATAAAAATGGAAGTTCATTCAATAAACCACTATACCTTAACGATCTATTTGGAAATTAAATAAAAAAAGGAAATTGACGACAAAAGGAAGTTGAATAAAAATGGAAGTTGAATAAAAAAGGAAATTTAATAAAAAAGGAAGTTCAATAAAAAAGTAAATACAAAAAGGAAGTTGAATTGAAAAGAAAATTAGATAAAAATGGATCGCTAAGATATAGTGCTTTCTTGAATGAACTTCTATTTTAATTTTATGCAACTTCCATTTTTATTTTTATTCAACATCCATTTTTATTCAATTTCCTTTTCTATTCAACTTCCTTTTTTGTTTTTCTTCAACTTTCTTTTTTATTCAACTTCCATTTTTATTTTCATTCGAGAAACTAATATACCCTAAAGATCTATTATTTTCTTTTCTATTCAACGTCCTTTTTTATTTAATTTCTAAATAGATCGTTAAGGTATAGTGGTTTCTTGAATTAACTTCCATTGTTAATTTTATGCAACTACCATTTTTATTCAACTTTCTTTTTATTACATTTCCATTTCTATTCACTTTCCATTTTTATTCAATGTCCTTTTTTATTCAACTTCCTTTTTTATTTTTATTCAACTTCCATTTTTATTCAATTTCCTTTTCTTTTCAACTTCCTTTTTTATTTAATTTTCAAATAGATCATTAGGGTATAGTGGTTTCTCGAATGAACTTCAATTTTTAATTTTATGCAACTTCCATTTTTATTTTTATTCAACTTCCATTTTTGTAAATTAAATAAAAGAGGAAGTTGAATAGAAAAGGAAATTCCATAAAAATAGAAGTTGAATAAAAATGGAAGTTGCATCAAAATTGAAAATGGACGTTCATTCAAGAAACCACTATACGTTAACAATCAATTTGGAAATTAAATAAAAAAGGAAGTTGAATAGAAAAGGAAATTGAATAGAAATAAAATAACAATGGAAGTTAAATAGAAATGGAAATTGAATAAAAATGGAAGTTGAATAAAAGTAAAAATGGAAGTTCATTCAAGAAACCGCTATACCTTAACGATCTATTTGGAAAGTAAATAAAAAAGGCAGTTGAATAGAAATAAAAATAAAAAAGGATGTTGAATAGAATAGGAAAGTAAATAAAAATGGAATAAAAAATAGAAGTTGAATAAAAATGGAAGATGAATAAAAATAACTATGGAAGTTGAATAAAAATAAAAATAGAAGTTGCATAAAATTAACAATGGAAGTTCATTGAAGAAACTACTATACCTTGACGATCTATTTGGAAATTAAATAAAAATGGAAATTGCATGAAATTAACAATGGAAGTTCATCTAATAAACCACTATACGTTAATGATCTAGTTGGAAATTAAATAAAAAAGAAAGTTGAATAAAAATAAAAATGAAAGTTGTATGAAATTAAAAAGGGAAGTTCAATCAAGAAACCACTATACCTTAACGATCTATTTGGAAATTAAAAAAAAAAGGAAGTATTTTTATTCAACTTCAATTTTTAATCAATTTCCATTTCTTTTCAACTTTCTTTTTTATTCAAATTCCTATTCTATTTAATCTTCAAATAGATCGTTAAGGTATAGTGGTTTCTAATGAATTTCCATTTTAATGTTATGCAACTTCCATTTTTACTTTTACTCATCTTCCATTTTTATTCAATTTTATTTTCTATTCAACTTCCTTTAATTTCGAAATAGATCGTTAAGGTATAGTGGTTTCTTGAATGAACTTCCATTGTTAATTTTATGCAACTTCCATTTTTATTTTTATTCAATTTCCTTTTCTATTCAACGTCCTTTTCTATTCAACTTCCTTTTTTATTCAATTTCCAAATAGATCGTAGGGTATAGTGGTTTCTTGAATTAACTTCCATTTTTATTCAATTTCCTATTCTATTCAACTTCATTTTTTTATTTACTTTCCAAATAGATCGTTAAGGTATAGTGGTTTCTTGAATGAACTTCCATTGTTAATTTCATGCAACTTCCATTTTTATTTAATTTCCAAATAGATCGTCAAGGTATAGTAGTTTCTTCAATGAACTTCCATTGTTAATTTTATGCAACTTCCATTTTTATTTTTATTCAACTTCCATAGTTATTTTTATTCAACTTCCATTTTTATTTTTATTTTTATTGAACTTCCATTTTTATTTTTATTCAAGTTCAATTTTTATTTAATTTTCAAATAGATCGTTAAGTTATAGTAGTTTCTTGAATGAACTTCTAGTTTTATTTTTATGCAACTTCTATTAAAATAAAAATAGAAATTGAATAGAAAAACAAATTGAATAAAAAGGGAAGTTACATAAAATTAAAAATGGAAATTCATTTAAGAAACCATTATACCTTAACGATGTATTTGGAAATTAAATAAAAAAGGAAGTTGAATGGAAAGGGAAATTGAATAAAAATGGAAGTTGAATAAAATTAAAAATGGAAGTTTGTTAAAATTAAAAATGGAAGTTCATTCAAGAAACCCCTATACCTTAACAATCTATTTGGAAATTAAAAATGGAAGTTGCATAAAATTAAAAATGGAAGTTCATTAAGGAAACCACTGTATCTTAACGATCTATTTGGAAATTAAAAAATAAAAATGGAAGTTCATTCAAGAAACCATTATACCTTAAGGATCTATGTGAAAATTACATAAAAAAAACGAAGTTGAATAGAAAAGGAAATTGAATAAAAATGTAAGTTGAATAAAAATAAAAATGGAAATTGCATAAAATAAAAATGGAAGTTGAATAAAAATGGAAGTTTATTCAAGAAACCACTATACCTTAACGATCTATTTGGAAATTAAAGAAAAAAGAAATTAAATAAAAGAGGAAGTTTATTCAAGAAACCACTTCCATTTTTAATTTCGAAATAGATCGTTAAGTTATAGTGGTTTCTAGAATGAACTTCCATTGTTAATTTTAAAATTCAACTTCCATTTTTATTCAATTTCCTTTTTTATTCAACTTCCACTTTTTTTTTTAATTTACAATAGATCGTTAAGGAATTGTGGTTTCTTGAATGAATTTCCATTTTTATTTTTATTCAACTTCCATTTTTATTTTTATTCAACTTCCATTGTTAATTTCCAAAAATCATTAAATAAAAAATGGAAGTTGAATAGAAATGGAAGTTGAATAAAAGTGGAAGTTGCATAAAATTAACAGTGGATGTTCATTCAAGAAACCACTATACCTTAACGGTCTATTTGGAAATTAAATAAAAAAGAAAGTTGAATAGAATAGGAAATTGAATAAAAATGGAAGTTCATTGAATAATAATGGAAGTTGAATAAAAATAAAAATGGAAGTTGAATAAAAATAAAAATGGACGTTGAATAAAAATAACATTGGAAGTTCATTCAATAATCCACTATACCTTAACGATCTATTTGGAAATTAAATAAAAAAGGAAGTCGAATAGAAAAGGAAATTGGATATAAATTGAAGTTGAATAAAAATAAAAATAGAAGTTGAATAAAAATAACAATGGAAGTTGAATAGAAAAGTAAATTAAATAAAAATGGAAGTTGAATAGAAAAGGAAATTTAATAAAAAAGGAAGTTGCATAAAATTAAAAATGGAAGTTAAATAAAAAAGGAAGTTGAATAGAAATGGAAATTGAATAAAAATGGAAGTTGGACAAAATTAACAATGGAAGTTCATTGAAGAAGGACCACTATACCTTAACGATCTATTTGAAAATTAAATAAAAAAGGAAGTTGAATAGAAATGGAAGTTGAATAGAAAAGGAAATTGAATAGAAAAGGAAGTTGAATAAATAAAAAAATGGAAGTTGCATAACAATAAAAATCGAAGTTCAAATAGATCGTTAAGTTATAGTGGTCTATTCAATTTCCATTTTTAATTCTACTTCCATTTTTATTTTTATTGAACATCCATTTTATGTGACTTCCATTTTTATTCAACTTCCATTTTTAATTTTATGCAACTTCCATTTTTAATTACATGCAACATCCATTTTTAATTTTATTCAACTTCAATTTTTATACAACTTCCATTTTTATTCATCTTCCATATTTATTTTTATTCAACTTCCATTTTTATTCAATTTCATTTTGTATTCAACTTCCATTTTTTATTAAATTTCCAAAAAGATCGTTAAGATATAGTAGTTTTTTAAATGAACTTCCACTTTTATTCAATTTACTTTTCTATTCAATTACTTTTTTTTGTTCAATTTCCAAATAGATCGTTAAGGTATTATGATTTCTTGAATGAACTTACATTGTTAATTTTATACAACTTCCTTTTTTATTTTTATTCAACATCCATTTTTAGTTTCATAAAATTAAAATTGAAAGTTCATTCAATATCCCACTATACCTTAACGATCTATTTGGAAATTAAATAAAAAAGGAAGTTGAATAAAAATGGAAGTTGAATAAAAATTAACAATGGAAGTTCATTCAAGAAACCACAATATACCTCAACGATCTATTTGAAAATTAAATAAAAAATGAAGTTGAATTGAAAAGTAAATTGAATAACAATGGAAGTTCATTCAAGAAACCAAAATATACCCTAACGGTCTATTTGAAAATTAAATAAAAAATGAAAGTTCATTCAAGAAACCATTATACCTTAACGATCTATTTGGAATTTCATTTTATGCAAATTCCATTTTTGTTCAACTTTCATTTTTATTTTTATTCAACTTCCGATTTTTTATTTTTATTCAACTTCCATTGTTATTCAATTTCCCTTTCTATTCAATTTCTTTTTTATTTAATTTCCAGATAGATCGTTAAGGTATAGTGGTTTCATGATTGAACTTCCATTGTTAATTTTATGCAACTTTCATTTTTAATTTTATTCCACTTCTATTTTTATTCAATTTCCTTTTCTATTCAACTTCATTTTCTATTTAATTTCCAAATAGATCATTAAGGTATAGTGGTTTCTTGAATGAACTTCTATTTTTAATTTTATGCAACTTCCATTTTTATTTTTATTCAACTTCCTTTTTTATTCAACTTCAATTTTTATTTAACTTCATTTTTATTCAATTTCATTTTCTATTCAACTTTCTTTCTTTTTTTTTTTAAATTTCCAAATAGATCGTTAACGTATAGTGGTTTCTTGAATGAACTTCTATTTTTAATTTTATGCAACTTCAACTTTTATTTTTATTCATCTTCCGATTTTTATGCAATTTCCATTTCTATACAATTTCCTTTTCAATTCAACTTCGTTTTTTCTTTAATTTCCAAATAGATTGTTAAGGTATAGTGGTTTTTTGAATAAACTTCAATTTTTAATTATATGCAACTTCCATTTATATTTTTATTCAACTTCCATTTTTAATCAATTTCCTTTTCTATTAGGAAATTAAATAAAAAAGGAAGTTGAATAGAATAGGAAATTGAATATAATTGGAAGATGAATAAAAGTAAAAATGGAAGTTGCATAAAATTAAAAATGGAAGTTCCTTCAAAAAACCTTAACGATCTATTTGGAAATTGAATAAAAAAAGAAGTTGAATAGAAATGGAAGTTGAATAAATTCAAAATGGAAGTTGAATAAAAATGGAAGTTGAATAAAAATAAAAATGGAAGTTCAACTTCCATTTCAACTTCCATTTTTATTCAATTTCCTTTTCTATTCAACTTTCGTTTTTATTTAGTTTCCAAATAAATCGTTAAGGTATTATGGTTTCTTCAATGAACTTCCATTTTTAATTTTATTCAGCTTCCCTTTCTATTCAACTTACTTTTTTATTTAATTTCCAAATAGATCGTTAAGTTATAGTGGTTTCTTGAATGAACTTTCATTTTTATTTTTATGCAACTTCCATTTTTGTTTTTATTCAATTTCCTATTCTATTCAACATCCATTTTTATTCAATTTTCATTTTTATTTTTATTCAACTTCCATTTTTATTCAATTTCCTTTTTATTTTTATTGAACTTCCATTTTTATTCAATTTTCTTTTCTATTCAACTTCCATTTTTATTTTATTCAACTTCCTTTTTATTTAATTTCCTTTTTTATTCAATTTCTTTTTTTATTTAATTCTCTTTTTTATTTAATTTCCAAATAAATCGTTAAGGTATAGTGGTTTCCATTTCCATTGTTAATTTCATGCAAATTCCATTTTTATTTTTATTCAACTTCCATTTTTATTTTTATTCAACTTCAATTGTTAAGGTATAGTGGTTTCTTTTTAATTTTATGCAACTTCCATTTTTATTTTTATTCAACTTCCATTTATATTCAATTCTATTTTCTATTCAACATCCTTCTTTATTTAATTGCCAAACAGATCATTAAGGTATAGTGGTTTCTTGAATGAACTGCCATTTTTAATTTCATACAACTTCCATAGTTATTTACTTTCCAAATAGATCGCTAAGATATAGTGGTTTCTTGAATGAACTTCGATTTTTATTTTAAGTCAACTTCCAGTTTTATTTTTATTCTACTTCCATTTTTACTTTTATTCGACTTCCATTTTCATCCAATTTCCTTTTCTATTCAACTTCATTTTTTTGTTTAAATTCCGAATAGATCGTTATGGTATACTAGTTTCTTGAAAAAATTCTATTGTTAATTTTATGCAACTTCCATTTTTATTTAATTTTCAAATAGATCGTTAAGATATAGTGGTTTAATTTTATTTTCAATTTCCCTTTTTTTCAACTTCCATTTTTATTCAACTTCAATTTTTATTCAATTTCCTATTCTATTCAACTTCCTTTTTTATTCAATTTCCTTTTCTATTCAGCTTTCTTTCTTATTTAATTTCCAAATAGATCGTTAAGGTAAAATGGCAATTCATTCAAAAAATCACTATACCATGATGATCTATGTGGAAATTAAATAAAAATGGAAGTTGAATAGAACATGAAATTGAATAACAATGGAAGTTGAATAAAAATGAAGTTGAATAAAAATAAAAATGGAAGTTGAATAAAACTAAAAATCGAAGTTCCATAAAATTAACAATGGAAGTTCATTCAATATCCCACTGTACCTTAACGATCTATTTTGAAATTAAATAAAAAGGAAGTTGAATAAAAATGGAAATTAAATAAATGAGGAACCACTATAACTTAACAATCTATTTGGAAATTAAATAAAAATCGAAGTTGAATAAAAATAAAAATAAAAATGAAAGTTCATTGAAGAAACCACTATACCTTAACGAATTATTTGGAAATTGAATAAAAAAATGAAGTTGAATAGAAAAGTAAATTGAATAAAAATGGAAGTTGAGTAAAAATAAAATGGAAGGAAGGTTGAATAAAAATAATAATGGAAGTTCATTCAATTTTCATTTTTATGCAACTTCCATTTTTATTCAATTTCTATTTCTATTCAACTTCCTTTTTTATTTAATTTCCAAATAGATTGTTAAGGTATAGTGGTTTGTTGAATGAACTTCCGTTGTTAATTTTATGCAACTTCCATTTTTATTTAATTTTCATTTCTATTCAATTTACTTTTCTATTTAACTTCCATTTTTATTTTTACTCAACTTCCATTGTTAATTTTATGCAACTTCCATTTTCTATTCAACTTCCTTTTTTTATTCAATTTTTAATTTTATGCAACTACCATTTTTAGTTTTACGCAACTTCCATTTTTATTTTATGCAACTTCTATTTTTATTTTTATGCAACTTCCATTTTTATTTTTATTCAACTTTGATTTTTATTCAATTTCCTTTTCTATTCAACTTCATTTTTTTTATTTAATTTCCAAATAGATCTTTAAGGTATAGTGGTATCTCGAATGAATTGCCATGTTTAATTTTATACAACTTCCATTTTTATTTTTATTCATCTTCCATTTTTATCCATCCTTTTTTATTTTTATGCAACTTCCATTTTTATTTTTATTTAACTTCCATTGTTAATCTTATGCAACTTCCATTTTTATTCAATTTCCTTTTATTTTTATATTTTTATTCAACTTGCGTTTTGATTCAACATCCTTTTTTATTCAACTTCCAAATAGATCGTTAAGGTATAGTGGTTTATTGAATGAACTTCCATTTTTAATTTTATGCAACTTCCATTTTTATTCAATTTCTTTTTCTATTCATTTTTTATTCAATTTCATTTTCTATTCAACTTCCTCTTTTTTTTTTAATTTCCAAATAGATCGTTAAGTTATAGTGGTTTATTGAATGAACTTACATTGTTAATTTTACTAACTTCTATTTTTAGTTTATTCAATTTCCATTTTTATTGAGTTTCCTTTTCTATTCAACTTCTTTTTTATTTAATACCCAAATAGATCATTAAGGTATAGTGGTTTCTTGAATTAAATTCCATTTTTAATTTTATGAACTTCCATTTTAGTTAATTTTATGCAACTTTCATTTTTAATTTTATGCAACTTCCATTGTTAATTTTATGCAACTTCCATTTTTATTTTTATTCAACTTCCATTTTTATTCAATTTCCATTCCTTGTCTATTCAAGTTTCTTTTTTATTTAGTTTTCAAATAGATCGTTAAGGTATAGTGGTTTCTAGAATGAACTTCCATTGTTAATTTCCTTTTCTATTCAACTTCCTTTTTTATTTAATTTCCAAATAAATCGTTTAGGTATAGTGGTTTATTGAATGAACTTCAATTTTAATTTTATTCAACTTCCATTTTATTTTTATTCAACTTCCATTTTTATTCAATTTCCTTTTATATTCAACTTCCTCTTTTTTATTTAATTTCCAAATAGATCGTTAAGGCATAGTGGTTTCTTCAATGAACTTCCATTTTTAATTTTAGGCAAATTCGATTTTTATTCAATTTTGTTTTCTATTCAACTTCATTTTTAATTTTACATAACTTCCATTGTTAATTTTATTCAACATCCATTTTTATTCAACTTTCATTTTTATTTAACTTCCTTTTTTTTTTAAATTTCCAAATAGATCGTTAAGGTATAGTGGTTTCTTAAATGAACTTCTATTTTTAATTTTATGCAACTTCATTTTTTATTCAACTTCCATTTTTAATTTTATGAAACATCCATTTTTTATTTTTATTCATCTTCCGATTTTTATGCAACTTCCATTTTTAATTTTGTGCAACTTCCATTTTTATTTTTATTCAACTTCCATTTTTATGCAATTTCCAAATAATTCGTTGAAGAAACCACTATACCTTAACGATCTATGTGGACCACTATACCTTAACAGTCTATTTGGAAATTAAATAAAAAAATAAAAAAAGAAGAAGCATAAAATTAAGAAAGGTAGATCAATCAATATCCAATTAGATCGTTAGGGTATAATAGTTTCTTGAATGACCTTCCATTTTTAATTTGATGCAATTTTCATTTTTATTTTTATTCAACTTCCATTGTTAATTTTGCTTAATTTCCAAATAGATTGTTAAGGTATAGTGGTTTTTTGAATTAGCTTCCGTTGTTAATTTTATGCAACTTCCATTTTTATTTTTATTCAATTTCCATTTTATTCAACTACATTTTTATTCAACTTCTATTTTTATTCAATTTACTTTTCTATTCAACTTCCTTTTTTATTTAATTTCCAAATAGATCGTTAAGGTATATTGGCTTCTTGAATGAACTTCCATTGTTAATTTTATGCAACTTCCATTTTTATTTTTATTCAACTTCCATTTCTATTCAATTTACTTTTCTATTCAACTTCCATTTTTATTCAATTAACTTTTCTATTCAACTTCCTTTTTTCTTTAATTTTCGAATAGATCGTTAAGGTATAGTGGTTTCTTGAATTACCTTCCATTTTTAATTTCATGCGACATCCATTTTTGTTTTTATTCAACTTCCTTTTCTATTCAACTTCATTTTTTATTTAATTTCCACATAGATCGTTAAGGTATAATGGTTTCTTGAAATGGAAGTTGAATAAAAATGAAAATGGATGTTGTATAAAATTAACAATGGAAGTTACATAAAATGAAAAATGGAAGTTAAGGTTTATTGAATGAACTTCCATTTTTATACCATAACGATCTATTTGGGTCATTTAGAAAACTACTATACCCTAACGATCTATTTGGAAATTAAATAAAAAGGAACGTTGAATAAAAATAGAAGTTGCATAAAATTAAAAAAGGAAGTTCATTCAAGAAACCAATATACCTTAACGATCTATTTGCAAATTAAATAAAAAAGGACGTTGAATAGAAAAAGAAATTGAATATAATTGGAAGATGAATAAAAATAAAAATGGAAGTTGCGTAAAAATTAACAATGGAAGTTCATGTCACGACCCCATTCCGCCCCTAGTAGAATGGTGCCATGATGACCAGTAATCCGAGATTACCAAAGGCCAACTTGCAAGGATTCACACACCCACAGAATATACATATGGGGCTTGCATGTGCGGAAGTAATAAATTTAAATCTAACTAGTCCATAAGAGCTGTGCATAGATCAAATGAAATGACATGTATCTTTACATAGCTTTACAATGGATACAAACAAAATGAAGTACAAAAATACATCTTGACCAAAAGGCTTCTCAAGCCATCATATACAAAAACACAATGAAATGCAAGCTAAGAAGCATGATCTTCAAGATGTTACAAAATGCGAATCCAAAACAAGTTGCAAAGCACGTCTAGGCATCGCCGCCGTCCTGCTCATCACCTACATATATATAGAGATGGTGAGCTTGGATACTCAGTGAATGGTATAAATAATAAAGGGGTTTGCATGACTGATATTCAGGATCTTTAACAAAACAATACATAATATATATATATATATATCTAGTGCAAAAACAAGGGATGAACCAAGTCCATCTATCGAATCTTTCAAAGCTTCAAGGGATGCTTACTAGCATTAATATAGTACAAGGGATGACATTCCGGACAAACAAACCCACGCGGTAAAATCGTCGGTGGCAAAGCAAGACAAGGCATATAGCGATCCCGGGTTTACCCCTTGTTGTATAGTGATCCGGACTTGTGTCCGTAGATGTTGGTAGTGGATTGTTGTCTTGTTTACGTCCTTTCATATATTGTATTTGAGTTATAGGATGTGTTGGGCAGGTTTGTTACAGGTTGGTTGTGTTTGGGAACCAAGGGTTGCTGCCCAGAAATTTTGTCCTTCGCTCGAGCGAGGAGTTGGTCGCTCGAGCGAGATTTGAGTTTTGTGTCTGGTGGGTCGAGCCAGAGTGGCTTCGCTCGAGCGAGCGACTGCGTCTGGTACTGGACCTGAACACCATGACTTCTGGCTCGAGCGATCTGGTTCGGTCTTCGCTCGAGCGAGCAGTTTGTCGCTCGAGCGTGCGTCTAGTTGCAGACCTGAAGGGTCGAGCTCCTGGCTCGAGCGAGCCTTTCTTCGCTCGAGCGAGCTTCTGGGATGTTGGCTCGAGCGAGACCTTCTTGGCTCGAGCTAGGGTTTTCTGTGTCTGGTCGCTCGAGCGACCAAGTCTTCGCTCGAGCGAGCCTATTTATATCGATCGACGCATGCGAAGTTTTAAGTTAGATTTTTATAAACTTTTGATCCAATCTTCAAGATCCGAGAGCTTCTCTAACTTTACATTCTCTCTAAGGATTGATCTATCTAGGATCATTTCCTACCCTTCTTGCTTTGTTAAAAGGTAGAGGTCGTCGGGGCTTCGATCTAATCTAAAAAGTTGGTGTTTGGAGCATTTTGATCTTTGGGTCTTCATCTCCTTTTGGGCTTAAACTTTGAGGTAGGGATGTCCTACTCCTCTTTATGGATTCTGTCTTTGAATTTTGACATTTTGATATGTTGGGGATAGTTGTGTAATTTTGGGAAAGTTTGGGGCTTTTATGCAATTTTATAAAAGTTTTGGAGTTTTGTTTTAAATAAACCAATATGTATGGTTGGTACATAGAAATGAGATTAATGTGGAATCATTGATGAAATGGAACCTTTAGGGTTGAATGTTAATTATGAAAAATGCTATAATTATATTGTTTAATTAATTGGGATAATTAATTGTGGAATTGAGATGTTGATTATATATCCATTGTGCATTTATTTTCTGTTTAGAAATATCTGCTTTGGGCTATCGGTGGAGGATAGTCTTGATTGTTGTAGACAATGCATGATGATTAGGTAAATTAAAACCAATCATTGAAATGTGTCATTGAGTATGACAGTTGAAGAATACATTAACTTTATGTATTGATTTGATGTGTATAATTGTTGTTTATATGCATTGTGTTGTGTTGGAGAAGATAGGGGATGTACTCTGCGGTTTAGGGGAAGATAGGGGATGTACCTCTAAACCGGATGTTGTTTGGGAGAAGATAGGGGATGGACTCCGTAGATAGAGCTCGTATGCTTGTCTTGGGAATGTGATATAGCTAGTATGCATATCTGTGGAAGTAATGAAGTTGTAAGTGGTTAATATGAGTTATTGTCTCATATGAGTTGTGTGTGTTCTCGAGCCATGAGTTAAAATTGAGAATTTAAAGAAATTGGAGAGTGAATTGAATATAGACTTGAAAGTCTTGGAATTGTAATGTGTTATGAAAGAGTGTAAAAGTGTTGACCATCTATCAACTGTTAATCTTTTAGTCATCATTCATAACTGGTTTAGTATATTTCTACTGGGCTGTGGCTCACCCTATATGGGAACATCATTTTCAGGTACAGGCAGCATGCCACCTCCAAGGACATAGCTTGGGAGGCTAGGGGCGGGGCAGACTTTTATTGTCTTTTTGATATATTACATGTAAATTCAAGCCAAGGGCTTAATGTGTAAATGAGTTAGCACTCTATCTTTTTGTAACCAAGTGTTAACTTGGAAAGCTGTAAGCCCTTAGGGCATTTGCTTTTGTTGTTAACATGTAATATTTTTGTAAGGAAACTTTGCTAATGGAAGAACGTGGATCTTTTATATATTAATGCATGTCTATATTGTTGGGTTTTATGTTATTATTTTGAGGGCGTTACAAGGCAAGACAAGGGAGATATCTCAAAACAATGGTGTTGTTGCATTATAGTCCCCGGACACTAAGGACTTGTGCTACAAATGCTTAGAGTCCCCTAGCACATATACGGACTTCCAAAACAAGAGTGCAGTTGCATTATAGTCCCCTGACACTAAGGACTTGTGCTACAAATGCTTATAGTCCCCTAGCGCATATGGACTCCCAAGAATGTCATCAAAACAAGATAATATTTATTGCAAGTAGGAATAATCATTCATGCTTACAAATACTTTCCGAACGAGGCAAAACAAGGTTTTATCAAAGCTTTATAACATAACTTCATTAAAAATACCACTCACATAGTTCTTCAAACGTCGGAGTCGAGGCAAGTCCAAGTCCTACAAACACATGGCAAATTTATTGGATGCACTTTCAAACAAGCTTCACATGCATACAAATGATCTCGGCATTCTTCAAAACTAAGTCAAATCAAACAAACACTGCTTTCTCATCTCGGGAAACATCTCGGGCACCAACCAGGTCTTGGCTGAGGTCCCACACCTCTTCGCCTAGGTGAGGTCTCGATGGCCACATTCAAGGCAACGAAGTCGGGAAAATCTGGGTTTCCCTTTTCTTGAAGAACATAACGAACATGAAGAACATGAAGAAGATGAATGCAAAGATCATAACTTATTATTACAAAACCTGAGATTTCATGCTATGAGTTTGAAAACATGGACCTGGGTACCCATACTTGAAGATCTTAGGAAAACAAACACAAAAACATGAATCTTGATGCAAGCTTTCGGATCAAAACAAGGCTTTTTTTCAAGAACACATGAACACTAACTTCCTCTTTCTAAAACCAACTTTAAATCAATGCATGGCATGCAAAACAGATTCGATCATGCAATGCAGCTAGATGACCAATAAGAACAACGAGAGTAGATCAAGATTCTAACCTCAAAACACGAATCAAACGGTTTGAACTCTAAGAATCAAGCTTGGAAATCTATTCCTTCCCCCAAGAACTTCTCTTCTTCTCCTAGAGCTTCTCTCTCCTCAAGAACAAAGATATGATACAAAATGATACATATCTAGATTTGTCGGCAGACTTAACACTCAGCCCGGACACGTGGCAACGGTTGGTTGGCCCCACTCAAAAAGGTGACTGATTGAAAAGACAAAACTATGACAAAGTGTGTTCAACAAGCTAGGTGGCAAGGGTACTCCGGCAAGTAACAATCTCGGCTGATAACAGAGCTTCGGCAAGTAAGGTTTCAATGATCTCGGCTACAAAGGACAACACTTGGCCTAGCTATGCCACACCTCGGCCTAGATGTGCCACACCTCGGTCTAGGTCATACCAGTCCAGGAACAAGATCACTTGGGTTCAAGGATAGCATCTCGGCCTAGATAAGTCACACTTCGACCTTGGTGATAAACACCTCGGCCTAGATAATGACATCTCGGCCAATATGTCAGGGTGCGAGTGGAGGTCAACCAAGGAGGTTCCAAGATGGTTCTAGGTGTAAGAGTATCAAAGGAGCGACCTAGGCTCAAGATGACCTCAAAACCCACACCAAACAAGGAACATAGCATGCAAGTAACACTTACGCAAGACAAATCAAGGGATGCAAAATGCAACATATCGAGACAAGATCATGTAATATATGCAAGCATGATTAGAGTAAAGTGAGGGTTGTTACATCCTACCCCCCTTAAAGAAGTTTGGTCCCCAAACTTAAATTACCTTGCTTTGACAAATAACCCCAGATAACGGACTTTCATTTCTTCCTCCATTTCCCATGTGGCATCCTTGCCGTAATGCTCTTTCCATTCAATTTTCACCATTGGTATAGATTTGCTCCTCAACCATTTCACTTGCCTATCAAGAATCCGTATCGACTTCTCCTCGTAGCCTAAATCTTCATTAACCACAATCCCGGAATAGTCAATCACGTGCAGTGGATCCCGAATATACTTCCTTAACATCGAAATGTGGAACACATTGTGAACTTGACTTAGTTCTGGCAGTAAAGCAAGTCTATAGGCAGTTGTGTTAACCTTCTCAAGAATTTCAAACGGCCCGATGTAACGAGGTGCTAACTTACCCTTCTTCGCAAATCTAGAAACTCCTTTTATTGGTGAAACCTTCAGAAACACATGGTCCCCAACTTCAAATTCCAGCTCTCTTCTCCTCTGATCAGCATAACTCTTCTGCCGATTCTGAGCAGTTTTAGTCCTTTGTCGAATGAGCTTAATTTTCTCGGTTGTAACTCTAACTAGTTCGGGACCAATCAAAGCTTTATCTCCTACTTCAGTCCAACATATCGGCGATCTGCACTTTCTTCCATACAAAGCTTCGTACAGCGCCATGCCAATGCTAGCTTGATAACTGTTGTTGTAAGTGAATTCTACTAGTGGTAGATGTGCTCCCCAACTTCCCTTGAAATCTAACACACATAGTCTGAGCATATCTTCGAGTGTCTGAATCGTTCTTTCTGTTTGCCCATCGGTTTGGGGGTGGAAAGCTGTGCTAAACTTTAACTCGGTTCCCAAGGCTCTTTGTAAACTCTACCAAAATCTACAAACAAACTTCGGATCTCGGTCTGACACAATGGACATCGGCACTCCATGAAGTCTCACAATCTCATTCATATATAGTACAGCTAATCGGTCAGCATTGAATGTAGTCTAAACAGGCAAGAAGTGTGCTGACTTAGTTAATCTGTCAATTATAACCCAAATCGAATCCATACCTTTCTGTGTCTTCGGCAAGCCAACCACAAAATCCATGGAGATGTGTTCCCATTTCCATTCAGGTATTGGCAAAGGTTCAAGGAGTCATGTCGGTCTCTGATGTTCTGCTTTCACTTGTTGACAATGCAAGCACTGGGATACGAACTCGGCTATTTCTCTCTTCATGTTCGGCCACCAAAAGGTCTGCTTCACATCTTGATACATCTTAGTGTTCCCTGGATGAACAGCAATTCTGGAACCGTGAGATTCTTGCAGAATCTTCCCTTTTAACTCTAGGACGTCGGCCATGTACAATCTTCCTTCAAACTTAAGCACCTCATTCTGAAAGGTGTACCCGGTCCTCGGCCTGGTGATAATTTCATCGGCTACGTTCTTCAGGAGTTCGTCCTCCATCTGCCTTGCCTTTACTTCTTCAATGATAGTCGGCTTTCTTTGTGATCATGGCTAAGCATGCCAAACTTCTTATTGACCTCTTGCTCAATGCATCGACTCTGAAGTTTTCTTTACCTAGGTGGTATTGAATCTGCATGTCATAGTCTTTCAATAATTCAAGCCATCTCCTCTGCCTCAAATTTAATTCCTTCTGAGTGAATAAGTATTTCAAGCTCTTGTGATCTGGGAAAACTCAACAAGAAGCTCCATACAAGTAATGACGCCAAATCTTCAAAGCAAACACCACGGCTGCTAGCTCTAGATCATGGGTAGGATAGTTCTTTTCATGGGGTTTCAACTAACGAGATGCATAAGCTATTACCTTACCCCCTTGCATTAACACACAACCCAAGCCCTTATGTGAAGCATCATTGAAAATCTGAAATTCCTCATTACCTGATGGAAGTACAAGACGGTCTTGTCAGAACTAACCTCGTCTTCAACTCTTGGAAGGCTGATTCTCTATCCTCGGTCCATTCGTACGTCACTCCCTTCTGAGTTAGTTGTTTCAATGGTACTGCAATCCTTGAAAAGTCCTTCACAAACTTTCTATAATAACCTGCCAAACCCAGAAAACTATGAACCTCGGACACGTTGGTCGGCGTCGGCCAATTTACGACGGCTTCAATCTTACTGGGATCGATTGAGATACCCTCTTCATTAATCACATGTCCCAAAAATGAAATGCTGGAAAGCCAAAACTCACACTTACTCAACTTAGCATACAACTTCTTGTCTCTCAAGGTTTGTAGGGCGAGTCTTAGATGATTCTCGTGCTCAATTGTACTCTTGGAGTAGATAATATGTCGTCAATAAAAACAACCATGAACTAATCAAGATACGGCTTAAAGACTCTGTTCATCAGATCCATAAATGCTGCAGGAGCATTTGTTACTCCAAAAGGCATTACCAAAAACTCGTAGTGGCCATATCTTGTCCGAAAAGCAGTCTTCTCGACATCCTCGGCTTTAACCTTGAGCTGATGGTAGCCCGACCTAAGATCAATTTTTGAAAAGACTCGTGCTCCTTGTAGTTGATCAAGCACATCATCAATCCTAGGCAACGAGTACTTATTCTTAATGGTTACCTTGTTAAGTTCTCTGTAATCAATGCAAAGACGAAGTGTGCCATCTTTTTTCTTAACAAATAGGACTGGGGCTCCCCAAGGTAAAGTACTCGGCCTAACGAAACCCTTATCCAACAATTCTTGTAGTTTCACTTTCAATTCCTTAAGTTCGGCTGGGGCCATTCTATAGGGTGTTTTGGAGATAGGCTGCGTTCCCGGCATGACGTCAACATTAAATTCTATTTCTCTATCGACTAAGTGGCCAGGCAAGTCATTTGGAAAGACGTCGGGGAATTCATTAACAACTGGGATGTCGGCTAAATTAACATTTCCATTCTGATCACTCAATATACTACACAGATAGCCTTGACACCCTTTCTGAATTAGCTTAAAGGCTTTCATGGACGAGATCAGGTAAGGTGGGGGTACTACTCCTTTACCCTGGAAAATAACCTCGGCTTGGTTTGGGGGTTTCAGTGTGACATTCTTCGAAACACAATTAATAGATGCATGATTCATTACTAACCAGTCCATTCCTAGTATGACGTCAAAGTGGGTCATGCTTAATGGCATTAAATCAACTAATAATTCTACACCCTCAATCACAACAACACACGCCCTATAGATGGATACAACAATCATAGTTCTCCCAAATGGAATAGATACATATAACACATAATCAAGGGGTTCTTGTTCTCTATTCAACTTCTCAGCAAACTTAGCAGATACAAATGAATGCGTAGAACCGAATCAATCAATATGTATGCATCTTGAGAGCGATTGAGAGTATACGACACTCTTGTCTCAAAGATTCAGGTGTCTCCTTGCACTAAAGCGAAAACCACCGCCTGTCTCATCTGTGTCCTTCCGACGTTGCTTCCATGTGCGAGCCGAGGTGCTCCCATTTTCTTACCATCATCAATCCTTGACTTGACGATCTCTCACACGATGACCCATTTCTCCACATTCAAAACAGGCACCTGATACCCAACGGCAAACTCCGGAATGCGGCTTTCCACAACTTGCACACATCGGCTTAGTATTACCTTCCTGGTTCGAGTTGCTGGAGCTGTCCACATTCGCTTTCTTCTTGGCGTTGTACGGAACTCAGCGATTATCATAGTTCTGTCTCTTCCTCTGACTCTCTCCCGAATTCTAATATCGGTTCAAATTAGCTTCTGCAAGGATGGCCTTGTCCAACACTCCAGCGTAAGTCGGCATGTTGAGCATGTTGACTCAATCTTGAATCGGTCCACGCAGTCCACTTTCAAACTTCCTAGCCTTTCTATATTCATCATCGACCATGTGAGGCACATATCTCGCTAATTCGGTAAAAGTACGGTCATACTCTGCCACTGTCTTGTTTCCTTGTGTTAGAGTCTGAAACTCCGTGGTCTTGCGATCTCGGACACTAAGGGGAAAATGCTTGTTGTAAAACAGCTCCAAAAATCTGGCCCAAGTTAAGTCAGGATTACCTTCTCGGGTCATCATCTACCATCTTCGAGCGTCATTGTCCAATGTGAATGCTGCCAATGCCACTTTCTGAGCATCGGTGCTGGGAAAGATCTCGAACACCTTCTCCATTCCCAAAACCCACGCCTCGGCTTTCATCGGCTCTATACCCCCGGGTTCATCTTCTTGAACTCCTTAATCAGAGTCATTGTTCCATCCCCATACAAGGCTGGTTGTAGAGGCACTTGTGGTACTGGAGGAGGTGGAGGCGGAATTGCCTGTCGACCATTGGTCTGTTCGGCCTGGGTGGAGGTAGCACTAGCATTCTGTTGTCTCATTTGCCTCAACTCACGGGCTAGACCTTCAACTAGTCTTTCTAGTCTGTCCAATCTATCTCTTGATTGATCTCGGCCAATTGGTGGTCTTTCTCTCCTCATAATGCTATGGGTATGCAAAATATGGCTTTAAAACAAAATGCGCAAATAAACATGTATGCAAGGAACAGATAGTTATGCCGAGATGATGCACACATTGTCAAGTAGCAAGCAACATGATGCAATCCTAACATCATTCTGTGGGATATCCTAGGCTCTTTTGGACTCAAAGTGTGTGGATAACATACTATAGAGAACTCATGCTCTGATACCAATCTGTCACGACCCCATTCCGCCCCTAGTAGAATGGTGCCATGATGGCCAGTAATCCGAGATTACCAAAGGCCAACATGCAAGGATTCACACACCCACAGAATATACATATGGGGCTTGCATGTACGGAAGTAATAAATTTAAATCTAACTAGTCCATAAGAGCTGTGCATAGATCAAATGAAATGACATGTATCTTTACATAGCTTTACAATGGATACAAACAAAATGAAGTACAAAAATACATCTTGACCAAAAGGCTTCCCAAGCCATCATATACAAAAACACAATGAAATGCAAGCTAAGAAGCGTGATCTTCAAGATGTTACAAAATGCGAATCCAAAACAAGTTGCAAAGCACATCTAGGCGTCGCCGCCGTCCTGCTCATCACCTACATATATATAGAGAGGATGAACTTAGATACTCAGTGAATGGTATAAATAATAAAGGGGTTTGCATGACTGATATTCAGAATCTTTAACAAAATAATACATAATATATATATCGATTAAAAACAAGGCATGAACCAAGTTCATCTATCGAACCTTTCAAAGCTCCAAGGGATGCTTACTAGCATTATTATAGTACAAGGGATGACATTCCAGACAAACAAACCCACGCGGTAAAACCGTCGGTGGCAAGGCAAGATATAGCGATCCCGGTTTTCCCTTTCAGAATGCTTGTTGTATTCTGGACTCTGGTTCCGTGGAGTTGGTGGTTGTTTATCTTGTTGTCATCCTTTAATTCCCTATGATTGAGTTTTAGAATGTGTTGGGCGTGTTGTGAATAGGTCGGTTGAGTTTTGGCCTCTAGTGTTGTTGCCCAGAATTTTGGTGTTACGCTCGAGCGGGTCATTCTGTGCTCGAGCAGATTTTGGTCTTTGGTTGTCCGCTCGAGCGGACCTTATTGCGCTCGAGCGGAGTTTACGCACTCCCAGTATTTCGTGCCCCTGCAAAACTTCTCCAGGTGTGTTTTTCACGTTCGAGCGGGATTTCTTACGCTCGAGCGGGTTGCGCTCGAGCGGATCTTTGGGCGCTCGAGCGGGTAGTGTTTTGTCTGTGTAAGTTCTAGGAGGGGAGAATCTACGCTCGAGCAGATGTGCTTTATCTCTGTGTCTTGGTGCTCGAGCGGGCCTTCTTGCGCTCGAGCGGACCATTTTTTTTGTTCTTGGCCTTTCGGCGTTGTGTTTTCCGCTCGAGCGGATCTGTCGTATATCAGATAGCAGTTAGGCATTTTTGAATCACTTTTTACATTCACTCTCTCTTACTTTGTAAAAAGATATTTTAAGAGCTTGTCTCTATAGAAACTCCCTTCTCTCTAGGGTTTGATCTAGTTGGAGTGTTCTCCTCACCTTTGGCCTTTGCAAAAGTTGTGTTGATCGTCGGGGGCTACGTTTTGATCCGAGCATATTGAGTTTTGGAGCACTTTGGTTTTGGTCTTCTTCTCCATTCGAGCTCTAACTCCGAGGTAGGGATACCCTACTCCTCTTTATGAGCTTTGTCTTTAAATTTTAGACTTTTGATATGTTGGGGGTTGTTGTGCGATTATGAGAAAGTTTGGGTCTTTTGTGTAATTTTTCAAAAGATGGGGTTTTGTTTATATAAACCTATATGCGTATTTGGCATAGAGAAATGAGATCAATATTGGATTATTAGTGAAGATGGAACCTTAGGGTTGCGATGTTAATTGTGGGAAATGCCCTAATTACATTGATAAATTAATTGGATTAATTAATTTGAAGAGAAGAGGAATTGAATTGAGAATGTTGGGATTGGATGTGTGTGGGATAAAAGGGTGTAGTTAGATTCATTTGTCGCTCACCTAGTTGAAATGTTGATTATATATCCATTTGATGCATTTATTTTCGGTATAGAAATAACTGCTTTGGGCTATCGGTGGAGGATAGTCTTGATTGTTGTAGACAATGCATGATGATTAGGCAAACTGGAACTAATCGACTGAGTATGCTATCGAATATAGCGATTGGAATAATACATTGACTTTTTGTATTGATTGATTGTATATGATCTATGTTTATATACATGTGTTGTGTGGAAGGAGATGGGGGATGTACTCCACGGTTTAGGGGAAGATGGGGGATGGACCTCTAAATCGGATTTTGTATGACATTGATACAGCACTACAATGTGTATCAAGTGTTGATTATGGAAGTGTTCGAATTGATTTGATATAGCACTAAAATGTATATAGTTATCAATTGTGAAGTATAAAAGTGATTCTATGTTATGTTGATACAGCACCGAAATGTGTATCTTTCGTAAAGTATGGAAATGGTTTATGTGTTATCGATACAGCATTAAAATGTGTATCTATCATGAATTTCGAAAGTGTTTTAAAGATGAGTCTTAATCTCATTAAGTTATTTGGCTAGGTGTTGAGCCTTGTTTTCAAACTCAAAGTTGAAAGAAATGGGAAATGAAATGTAACATGGACTTAATGTCGTGAAACCGGAATGTAATATATGTGGATGTATCTGTGTTGAACATCTATCAACTGCTAATCTTTTAGTCATTGTTCATAGCTGGTTTAGTGTATTTCTACTGGGCCGTGGCTCACCCTTTATGGGACATCATTTTCAGGTATAGGTTGCATGCCACCTCTAAGGCCATAGCTTGAGAGGCTAGAGGCAGTCAGACTTTTGTTATTTTTGTTATCTTTTGATGTAATACATGTAAATTCAAGCCAAGAGCTTAATGTGTATTTGAGTTAGTACTCTCTTTTTGTAACCAAGTGTTAACTTGGAAAGCTGTAAGCCCGTAGGGCATTTGCTTTTGTTGTTAACATGTATTACTTTTGTAATGAACTACTCTGATGAATGAAAAGGGTTTATTTCTTATATCAATGCATGTCAATATTGATGGGTTTAATGTTATTATTTTGAGGGCGTTACACAAGACAAGGGAGATATCTCAAAACAATGGTGTCGTTGCATTATAGTCTTCGGACATTAAGGACTTGTGCTACAAATGCTTAGAGTCCCCTAGCACATACGGACTTCCAAAACAAGAGTGCAGATGCATTATAGTCCCCTGACACTAAGGACTTGTGCTACAAATGCTTATAGTCCCCTAGCACATACGGACTCCCAAGAATGTCATCAAAACAAGATAATATTTATTGCAAGTAGGAATAATCATTCATGCTTACAAATACTTTTCGAACGAGGCAAAACAAGGTTTTATCAAAGCTTTATAACATAACTTTATTAAAAATACCACTCACATAGTTCTTCAAACGTCGGAGTCGAGACAAGTCCAAGTCCTACAAACACATGGCAAATTTATTGGATGCACTTTCAAACAAGCTTCACATGCATACAAATGATCTCGGCATTCTTCAAAACTAAGTCAAATCGAAACAAACACTGTTTCTCATCTCGGGGAAACATGCTGGGCACCAACCAGGTCTTGGCCGAGGTCCCACACCTCCTCGCTGAGGTGAGGTCCCGATGGCCACATTCAAGGCAACGAAGTCGGGAAAATCTGGGTTTCCCTTTTCTTGAAGAACATAACGAACATGAAGAAGATGAATGCAAAGATCATAACTTATTATTACAAAACCTGAGATTTCATGCTATGAGTTTGAAAACATGGACCTGGGTACCCATACTTGAAGATCTTAGGAAAACAAACACAAAAACATGAATCTTGATGCAAGCTTTCGGATCAAAACAAGGCTTTTTTTCAAGAACACATGAACACTAACTTCCTCTTTCTAAAACCAACTTTAAATCAATGCATGGCATGCAAAACAGATTCGATCATGCAATGCAACTAGATGACCAATAAGAACAACGAGAGTAGATCAAGATTCTAACCTCAAAACCGAATCAAACGGTTTGAACCCTAAGAGTCAAGCTTGGAAATCTCTTCCTTCCCCAAGAACTTCTCTTCTACTCCTAGAGCTTCTCTCTCCTCAAGAACAAAGATATGATACAAAATGATACATTTCTAGATTTCTTAGGGTGACTTAACACTCGGCCGGACACGTAACAGCGGTTGGTTGGCCCTACTCAAAAGGTGGTGATTGAAAAGACAAGACTATGACAAAGTGTGTTCAACAAGCTAGGTGGCAAGGGTACTCCGGCAAGTAACAATCTCGGCTGATAACAGAGCTTCGGCAAGTAAGGTTTCAATGATCTCGGCTACAAAGGACAACACTTGGCCTAGCTGTGCCACACCTCGGCCTAGATGTGCCACACCTCGGTCTAGGTCATACCAGTCCAGGAACAAGATCACTTGGGTTCAAGGATAGCATCTCGGCCTAGATAAGTCACACCTCGGCCTTGGTGATAAACACCTCGGCCTAGATAATGACATCTCAGCCAATATGTCAGGGTGCGAGTGGAGGTCAACCAAGGAGGTTCCAAGATGGTTCTAGGTGTAAGAGTATCAAAAGAGCGACCTAGGCTCAAGATGACTTTGGCTGAAACCTACACCAAACAAGGAACATAGCATGCAAGTAACACTTACGCAAGACAAATCAAGGGATGCAAAATGCAACATATCGAGACAAGATCATGTAATATATGCAAGCATGACTAGAGTAAAGTGAGGGTTGTTACAGTTCATTCAATAAACCACTATAACCTAAAGATCTATTGGGAAATTAAATCAAAATTGAAGTTGAATTAAAAAAAAAAATTCAATAAAAATCGAAGTTCATGCAAGAAACTACTATATCTTAACGATCTATTTGGAAATTAAATAAAAAAGGAAGTTGAATAGAAAGGGAAATGGAATAAAAATAAAAGTTGCATAAAATTAAAAATGAAAGTTCATTCAAGAAACTACTATACATTAACGATTTACTTGGAAATTAAATAAAAAATGAAGTTGAATAGAAGTTCATTCAAGAAACGACTATACCTTAACGATCTATTTGGAAATTAAATAAAAAAAGGAAGTTGAATAGAAAAGGAAATTAAATAAAAATGGAAGTTGAATAAAAATAAAAATGGAAGTTGAATAAAATTAAAATAGAAGTTAATTCTAGAAACCACTATACTTTTATTCAATTTACTTTTCTATTCAACTTCCTTTTTTTTATTTAATTTTATTTTTATTCAACTTCAAATTTTAATTATATGCAACTTCCATTTTTATTTTTATTCAACTACCATTTTTATTTTTATTCAACTTCAATTTTTATTCAATTTCCTTTTTATTCAACTTTCTTTTTTATTTAGTTTCCATATAGATCGTTAGGGTATAGTAGTTTTTTGAATGAACTTCAATTTTTATTTTATGCAACTTCCATTTTTATTTTTATTCATCTTCCGATTTTTATGCAATTTCCATTTTTATTCAATTCTATTTTCTATTCAACTTCCTTTTTTATCCAATTTCCATTTTTATTCAACTTCCATTTCTATTCAATTTGCTTTTTTATTCAACTTCCTCTTTTATTTAATTTCCAAATAGATCGTTAAAATATAATGGTTTCTCGAATGAACTTCAATTTTTAATTTTATGCAATTTCCTTTTTTATTTTTATTCATCTTCCTATTTTATTCAACTTCCTTTTTATTCAATATCTTTTTCTATTCAACTTTCTTTTTTATTTAATTTCCAAATAGATCGTTAAGGTATAGTGAATAAAAATATAAATGGTAGTCGCATAAAATTAACAATGGAAGTTAATTCAAGATCACTAAGGTATAGTGGTTTATTGAAGTTCATTCAAGAAACTAATATTATTTTCTACAACTTCTATTTTATTTTTATTCAACTTCCTTTTCTATTAAACTTCCATTTTTATTTTATTGAACTTCCATTTTTATGCACTTTCCTTTTTATTCAACTTCCTTTTTTATTTTTATTCAACTTCCATTTTTATTTAATTTCCAAATAGATCGTTAAGATATAGTGGTTTCTTGAATGAACTTCTATTTTTATTTGCAAATTTCATTTTTATTTTTATTCAACTTCCTTTTTTATTAAATTTCCTTTTCTATTCAACTTCCTCTTTTTTTTTCTTTTTTTTTTAATTTACAAATAAATCGTTAAGGTATAGTGGTTTCTATTTTTATTGAATTTCCTATTTTATGCAATTTCCATTTTTATTAATTTCCAAATAATTCGTTAACGTATAGTGGTTTCTTGAATAAACATTCATTTTTATTTTTATTCAACTTCCATTTTTATTCAATTTCACTTTCTATTGAACTTCTTTTTTTATTTAATTTCCAAATTGATCGTTAACGTATAGTGGTTTCTTGAATGAACATCCACTTTTAATTTTATGCAACTTTCATTTTTATTTTTATGCAACTTCCATTTTTATTTTTATTCAATTTCCTTTTCTATTCAACTTCGATTTTTATTTTTATTTAACTTCCACTTTTATTTTGGTTTCTTTTTTATTCAATTTCCTTTTTTATTTTATGCAACTTCCATTTTTATTTTTGTTCAACTTCTATTTTTATTCAACTTCAATTTTTATTCAATATCCTTTTCTATTAAACTTCCTTTTTTATTTTTATTCAACTTCCTTTTTTTATTCAACTTCCATTTTATTCAATTTTCTTTTCTATTCAACTTCATTTTTTATTTAATCTCCAAATAGATCGTTAAGATATAGTGCTTTCTTGAATGAACTTCCATTTTTATTTTTAGTCAACTTCCTTTTTTATTCAACTTCCATTTCTATTGAATTTTTTAATTTTAGGCAACTTCCATTTTTATTCAATTTCCATTTTCATTCAAGTTTCTTTTTATTCAACTTCCATTTTTATTTTTATTCAACTTCAATTTTTATTCAATTTTCTTTTTTTCTTTTCAACTTCCTTTTTATTTAATTTTCAAATAGATCGTTAAGATATAGTGGTTTCTTCAATGAAGCGCCATTTTATTTTTATTCAACTTCCTTTTTATTAAAGTTCCTTTTGTATTCAACTTCCTTTTCTATGCAACTTCCTTTTTTATTTAATTTCCAAATAGATCGTTCAGGTATAGTGGTTTCTTGAATGAACTTCCATTGTTAATTTTATGCAACTTCCATTTTTATTTCTATTCAACTTCCATTTTATTTTTACGCAACTTCCATTTTTATTCAATTTTTATTTTTATTCAACTTCAATTTTTATGCAATTTCCATTTCTATTCATCTTCATTTTTTATTCAACTTCCTTTTTTTATTTAACTTCCAAATTGATCGTTAAGATATAGTGCTTTCATGAATGAACTTCCATTTTTGTTCAATTTCCTTTTCTATTTAGCTACCTTTTATATTTAATTTCCAAATAGATCGTTAAGGTATAGTGGTTTCTTCAATGAACTTCCATTTTTATTCAATTTCCTTTCCTATTCAACTTCCTTTTTATTTAATTTCCAAATAGATCGTTAAGGTATATTGGTTTCTTGAATAAATTTTGATTTTGATTTTTATGTAACTTCCATTTTTATTGAGTTTCCTTTTCTATTCAACTTCCATTTTTATTGAGTTTCCTTTTCTATTCAACTTCCTTTTTTATTCAACTTCTTTTTTTATTTAATTTCCAAATAGATCGTTAAGGTATAGTGGTTTCTTTATGCAACTTCCATTGTTAATTTTACTTAATTTCCAAATAGATTGTTAAGGTATAGTGATTTTTTGAATTAACTTCCATTGTTAATTTTAGGCAACTTCCATTTTTATTTTTAATTTCCAAATAGATCGTTAACGTATAGTGGTTTCTTGAATGAACTTCCATTTTTATTCAAGTTACTTTTCAATTCAACTTTCTTTTTTATTTTATTTCCAAATAGTTTGTTAAGGTATAGTGGTTTCTTGAATGAACTTCGTTAAGGTATAGTGCTTTCTTCAATGAACTTCAATCTTTATTTTTAGTCAACTTCCATTTTACTTTTATTCAACTTCCATTTTTATTCAATTTTCATTTCTATTCAACTTCCATTGTTATTTTATTTCTATTCAATTTCCTTTTCTATTCAACTTCCTTTTTTATTTAATTTTCAAAATGATCGTTAACGTATAGTGGTTTCTTGAATGAGCTTCCATTTTCAATTTTGATGCAACTTCCATTTTTATTTTTATTCTACTTTCATTTTTATTCAATTTCCATTTTTATTCAACTTCTATTTTTATTGAATTTCCTTTTCTATTCAACTTCCTCTTTTATTTAATTTACAAAAAGAAAGTTGAATAAAAAAAAAACTTCCTTTTGTAGTCAATTTCATTTTTTATTTGAATAAAAAAGCAAGTTGAATAAAAATAGAAGTTGAAAAAAATCGGAAGATGAATTAAATAAAAAACAAAATTGAATAAAAATAAAAATGAAAGTTGCATAAAATAAAAATGGAAGTTCATTCGAGAAACCACTATCCCTTGACGATCTATTTGGAAATTAAATATAAAAGGAAGTTAAATAAAAAAGAAAATGGACTACAAAAGGAAATTGCATAAAAATGGAAGTTGCATAAAATTAAAAATGAAAGTTGAATAGAAAAGGAAAAATTGAAGTTGCATAAAATTAACAATGTAAGTTCATTTAAGAAACCATGTAAGTTGCATAAAATTAAAAAAGGCAGTTCATTGAAGAAACCACTATACCTTAGCGATCTATTTGGAAATTTAATAAAGTTGAAGTTGAATAGAAAAGGAAATTGAATAAAAATGGAAGTTGCATAAAATTAACAATGGAAGTTAATTCAAGTAACCACTATACCTTAGCGATCTATTTGGAAAGTAAATAAAAAAAAAAAGTTGAATAGAAAAACAATTGAATAAAAATGGAAGTTGTATAAAATTAAAAATGGAAGTTGAAAAAAATAAAAATGAAAGTTGCATAAAATTAACAATGGAAGTTCATTCAAAAAACTACTATACCTTAACGATCTATTTGGAAATTAAATAAAAAAGGAAGTTGAATAGAAAATGAAATTGAATAAAAATGGAAGTTGAATAGAAAAGGAAATTGAATAAAAATGAAAGTAGAATAAAAATGGAAGTTGCATAAAATTAACAATTGAAGTTCATGCAATAAACTACTCTACCTGAACATTCTATTTGGAAATTAAATAAAAAAGGATGTTGAATAGAAAATGAAATTGAATAGAAAAGTAAGTTGAATGGAAAATGAAATTGAATAAAAATAAAAACCGAACTTGAATAAAAATAAAATAAAATAAAAATGAAGTTGAATACAAAAGGAAGTTGAATCTTTATGCGCCCTCAAAATAATAACATTAAACCCATCAATAATGACATGCATTGACATAAGAAATAAACCCTTCCCATTCATCGAGTTGTTCATTACAAAAGATACATGTTAACAACAAAAGCAAATGCCCTCTGAGCTTCTGACTTTCCAAGTTAACACTTGGTTACAAAAAAAGAGCACTAACTGAAGTACACATTATGCCCTAGGCTTGAATTTACTTGTATTGCATCAAAAGATAACAAAAACAACAAAAGTCATGCGCCTCTAGCCTCCCAAGCTATGACCTTGGAGGTGGCATGCTACTACTGAAAATGATATCCCATAAAGGTGACCCACGGTAGAAATATACTAAACCAGCTATGAACAATGACTAAAAGATTAGCAGTTGATAGATGGTCAACACAGATACATCTACTTATATCACATTTCGGTTTCATGACATTTAAGTCCATGTAACATTTCATTTCCCATTTCTTTTTCAACCTTGAGTTTGAAAACACAGCTCAGAACCTGGCCAATTAGCTTAATGAGGTTTAGGCTCATCTTTAAAACACTTTCAAAATTCATGATGGATACACATTGTAGTGCTGTATCAATAGCATATAAAATCACTTCCTTATATCTCAAATAAAACACATAGTAGTGTTGTATTAATGAAACAAAACACTTCCATACGTTTCAAATAATACACATTGTAGTGCTGTATTAATGAAACAAAACACTTCTATTTCGCAGCCTGATATACATTGTAGTGCTGTATCACTGTCACACAAAATCCGGTTTAGAGGTCCATCCCCCATCTTCCCCTAAACCGCGGAGTACATCCCCTATCTTCTTCCACACAACACAATGTATATAAACATAGATCATATACACAGTCAATCAATACAAAAGTTAATGTATTATTCCAACTGCTATATTCAATAGCACACTTTCGGTTGATTAGGTTTAGTTTGCCTAATCATCATGCATTGTCTACAACAATCAAGACTATCCTCTACTGATAGCCCAAAGCAATTTATTTCTAAACAGATAATAAATGCATCAAATGGATATATAATCAACATTTCAACTTGGTGAGCAATAATTAAATTCGACTACACCCTTTAATTCCATACATCTTCAATTTTACCTTCCCAATTCAATTCTTCATTCCTCTAAATTAATTATACCAATTAATTTAACTATGTAATTAGGACATTTCCATAATTAACATAACAACCGAGGTTCCATTTTCTTCAATAGATCATTATTAATCTCATTTCTTTCTATGCCAAATATGCAAATAGATTTATATAAATAAAGCCCCAACTTTTGTAAAATTACACAAAAGCCCCACACTTTCACAAAATTACCAAAACCAAACCCAACATATCAAAATGGAAAAATTCAAAGACAAAGCTCATAAAGAGGAGTAGGGTATCCCTACCTCGAAGTTTGAGCTCAAGCGAGAAAGACCAAAACCAAAATGCTCCAAATTCCAAACTTTTAGGATCAAAAGCAGCGCCCTCGACGATCAACACAACTTTGCAAAGGCGAAGGAAAAGAGAACACTCTAAGTAGATCAAACCCTAGAGAGAAGGGAATTTCTAGAGAGGAGCTCTCAAAATATCTTTTAGAAAGTAAGAGAGTGAATGCAAAAAGTGATTCAAAAATGCCTACTTGCTCTCGATATCTGACAGTCCGCTCGAAAGGAAAACACAATTTCGGCGAAAAGACACAAGAGTGAAACATATCCGCTCGGCGCGAAAAACCGATCGCTCGAGCGTGGATTATCCCATCCCAGAACTTCACCAAAAAAGGTACTACCCGCTCGAGCGCCAACAAGCCCGCTCGAGCGTAGAAATCACACCTGCAAAAGCTTTGCAGGGACACAGAAAGCTGGAAGAGTGCAAACCCCACTCGAGCGCAAGAAGACCCGCTCGAGCGGAACGACCAAAAACTGGGCAACAAGAAATTAGACCAGGGCTCAACCCACCTGCTCGAAACATGCCCAACACATCCTAAAGCTCAATACAAAGTACGAAAGGATGCAAACAAGATATAAGTAACTACCAGCGCCCACGGAGACAAGTACGGATCACTGCCCATAAGGGGTAAAACCCGGGATCGCTATAACCTCCCCCCTTAAAGAATTTCGTCCCCAAAATTAAGCACAAGTTTTCAAAAAAAAAACAAGTTTTTCTTTGTTTAAACAATGTTACAATACAATATTCAATAACTCGACCCATTACCGGTCATCCCATCTCCTATCAAGAGGCATTTAACAATATGTAAACAACACATATATTTCAACATGCACTAACATTATGCATTTTCCTTCCAATTTCAACCATTTCATATCATATCCAATGTTCATGATACATTTCCAATTCTACAATATATTCAACATATATAATGTTACATTAAACTTCCATATTGAGGCAAGTTCCAAAACATACTTCCATTAAACCAAAATATTTTCAATGTTTTACAACTTAAGACATATATAAAGCCCTTAAGTCCAACAATATTACAAAATCTACATACAGGATTACGTATCTACAAACATGTCCGGATATTTCTCACGGACTTCCAACTCACGTTCCCAAGTGGCTTCCTCCACTCCGTGATGTTTCCACAATACCTTTACCAAGGAATGGTCTTGCCTCGCAAGACTTGATCCCGCCTATCCAAGACCGAACGGTCTCTCCTCATCTGAGGCATCCTTATCTACCTCCAAGTCGGTCCAATCCAATACATGCGATGGATCGGCTCGTACTCAAGCATACTCACATGAAACACGTCATGAACTCCGAACAAGCTGTGGTGGCAAGGCCAAGCGATAGGCAACCTTGCCAATCCTCTCAAGGATCTCAAAAGGGCCAATAAACCGAGGGGACAGCTTCCCTCTCTTCCCAAATCTCATCAATCCCCACCTAGGTGATATCTTCAGAAAGACATGATCACCCACCTCAAATACCAAGGTCTCCTCCTGCGGATCGGCATATGATTTTTGGCGACTACGGGCTGTAACAAGCCTTCTCACGGATAAGCTCAACTTTCTCCGTCGTCTCCCTCACTAACCCGGACCCAACAAAGGTGCATCACCCACCTCGGCCCAACAAGCTGAGACCTACACGATTGACGTACAAGGCCTCAAGCGATTGCCATACCGATGCTAGGTAGTAGCTTGTTGTTGTAGGCAAACTCCACCAAAGGCAAGTGCCTCTCCACGTCCCACTAAAATCAAGGACACAACCCGAAGCATATCCTCAAGGATCTGGATAATGCCTTTCGGTGCCCGTCGGTCGAGGATGGTAAGCCGTCTTGAAGGTCAACTTAGTACCCAAGGCACTTTGCAAACTACGCCACAACCTAGCGATAAGCGAGGGTCTCTATCACGAGCGATCGTTCTTGGGACCGTGCAACCTTACTATGTCCCGAATATACAAGTCGGCAAGATGATCTACCGAATCTCTCACGCGCATAAGAATGAAGTCTTGCCGACTTAGTCAACCGGTCTACAACCACCCAAATGGCATCACTACCCGGCGAGTCCTCGGAAGACCTACAACGAAGTCCATAGTGACATGCTCCCACTTCCACTCGGCAATAGGCAAGGGTTGTAACAAACCCGGCCTCGATGCTCGGCCTTCACTTGTTGACAAGTAAGGCACTTGAACCTAAACAACGCCACATCTCTCTTCATACCCCGCCACCAAATCGGCGACAAAATCGATACATCTTAGTGCCTCCGGATGCATCATGGCGCAAATGATGAAACTCTCAGAGTTCCTCCTCTCGGCAAGACTCCGGCACAAACAATCGGTCTTGGTATCTCACGCTCTGGTCGGGATACTCAGACAAACCCTTCTCAACCTTCCCGTTGGAGATCTTCTCTCGAAGGGATTCTACCTCAAGGTCACCTCTCGTGCCTCTAACACTCGAGTCCTGGCGTGAGGCTGCGCAACAACGAAAACAAGGTTGACCTCAGCAGATTCGCCGAAGCAAATCAAACTCACCAAGAGCACCCAACATCTCCCACTCTGGGATGGCTATACAAGCTACATCACTAACGGTTTTACGCTAATGGCGTCGACCACAACATTGGCCTTCCCGGGTGATAATGCAACTCAGTCGTAATCCTCAATGAACTCCATCCACCTTCTGCCTCAAGTTCAAGTCTTTACGTATGGCAATTATTTGAGACTCTTATGATCCGAGAACACCTCGAATCTCTCATCATAAAGGTAGTGCCTCCAAATCTTCAAGGCAAAGATCACTCGCTAACTCTAGGTCATGTGTGGGGTAATTCTTCTCGTGTATTTTCAAGCGGCGTGAGCCATAAGCTACCACTTTTCCCTCTTGCATCAACACACAACCCAAACCCTCTCGTGAGGCATCACAATAGACCGCATAACCCAACCCTCTCTAGGAATAATCAAGGCTGGAGGCGGTGGTCAATCTAACTTCGACTCTTGGAGCGACTTTTCACAAGTCTCCTCCACAAATTTGACTTCATTAGAGTCAATCTAGTCAGCGAAGCTAACTTTGGAGAAATTCTTCACAAACGGCGGTAATACCAGCTAAACCGAGCTGCGGATCTCAAACACACTCTTAGGTTGTGCCCAATCTTGCCTTGCCTTAATCTTGGATGTATCAATAGACACTCCTTCCCAGAAACCACATGGCCTAAGAACTTGACTTCTCTAGCGAACTCACACTTCCCAAACTTGGCATAGGACTATGGGCTCTAAGTAACTCTAGCACCACTCTCAAGTGTGCCTCGTGCTCCTCCTCCGGCGAATAGATAAGAATGTAGTCCACAGCGACTACAAAAGCGATCTAAGAATTCTCGGAAGATCCGGTTCATCAAATCCATAAACTCTGTCGGTGCATTGCTGTGCCCAAATGGCATCACTTGAAATTCATAATGGCCATACCGCGTACGGAATGCCATCTTCGGAGTATCCTCCTTGACCCTCAAGGTGGTAACGATCTCAAGTCTATCTTAGAGAAACAACGGGAACCCTTCAACTGGTCAAACAGATCATCTATATGGGGCATAGGGTACTTATTATTAACCGTAGCCCGATTGAACTTCCGGTAGTCGATACACAATCTTAAGGCACCATCTTTCTTTTTAGCAAAGAGGGCCGGTGTTCCCCAATGAAACACTAGGCGAACAAAGCCTTTATCTAGTAATTTACGAGTGAACTTTCTACTCCACCAACTCTGCTGGGGCAAAGCGATAAGGTGCCATGGAAATGGGCGCCGTGCCCAGCACTAAATCAATGGAGAACTCAATCTCACAGTGAGGTGGTAAGCTAACAAGATCCTCGGGAAAGACATCCGAATACTCACACACCACCATCGGTAATAAAATCTGGGTCTCATCACATTCACCACTCATAAAGCAAACAAGTAGACCACTAAGGTCACCGCCCTCATGATCATACACCGGTGGCAACGCACTACCAACCCGGTCCCCCAAGAAATGGAAACACTCCCCGCTCAAGGTACAAACAGTGACCCTGGCGATAGCAATCTATATGACCGGTATGACGATAGCCAGTCCATACCCAAAATAACATCAAAGCCCTTCATGGGCATAACTACAAAAGGGAACGGAAGCCTATGGTCGGCGACCTCTATATCACAACCTCTACATCCATGCTTCAAAATCAATTTACCCCCAAGAGGTGATACAACACATATAGGAGATGCTAACTGTGCCAACTCCAACTCCAATACAGATGCAAATACAGCAAATACAAAAGAATGAGACGCACCCGTATCAATCAACACACAAGCAAGCGAAGCAAAAGGAAAGGTACCTCTCTGGCCAGATGGCGCCGGTACTAGGTCCTGCGTAGTAACTACATACACGCATACCAGAGGCCTGATCCACTGCTCACCCCTCGAGACATCTGTTCTTATCAGGCTGATGACGACGAAGCTCGAATTGGCCCTCGAGGCTGTCTGAGGTGGTGAAAACCTGCGTCTGCCTAGAACCAGATGCCCAGTGGCACTCAAGCGTGGAAAAACCTCTTGGTGCAGTGCCAGTGACCACACTAATAACAAGATAAGGGCTGCCTTGCCTCGACTGCTCTGGTCTAGTGAAGAAGCTCGACCTCCTCCTCTGTGGGCAAACTGAAGCCTTGTGGCCTAACTGACCACACTTGTAATAGGTGAACTCTCCCTGATTGCCTCTCCATGAGCACACTCGCCTTGGAAAGGTCGATCTAGCCACACCACCCTGAGACTGCTGAGGGTTAGCACCCCTCTGTCTCTTGCCATCTCCCTGATCGTTCTAGCTCTTCTTGGAGCCTCTCTGTCCCTCCTCCTCCTGCATCATGATCTCCATATGGGCTGCAACATTAACCAAGCGCCCATAGTCACGGGTCATAGAACCCCCAACTCTCATCTTGAGGCCACGCCTCAACCTCTTCTCAAACTCAATACAGCGGCGTTCCTCGAACACCACAAGTTCAGGTGCGAACCTGGACAAGCTAGAAAAAGTAGCCTCATACTCGGCCACTGAAGAACTCAATTGCAAAAGCTGGTAGAACTGGTCTCTCAGCTTCTCCCTAACTGCCGAAGATAAAAACTTTTCCTGAAAAGCATTCACAAAAGCCTCGCAAGTGCCCTCAATACGGTCGAACTTCCACCACTGACCCGCATCCCCCTTCAGCTAGAAAGATGCCAAGGTCACTTTCAATGCCCCGTCCTCGATGCCAAGCATCTTGAACGTCTTACTCATCTGCTCCAACCACTCGTCAGCCTTAAGTGGCTCCTTTGGATCCCCTACAAACTCATCCAGATTAGACCGGAAAAACTCCCTCTTCAAGAAGGAAGGCCCTGCCTCAACAACCTGGGCCTGCACTGGAGCCTGAATTGGATTCTCAGCTCTGAGAATTCCCATAGATTCCCTCAAAGCATCAGCTATCCCATGGGCTAAGTCGCCCATAGCCTGGCGACTTCTTGGCTCGGCCACATGGCACGACCAATCCCCTCTGGCGTCTTGGGAATCTCCTCCGTAAGGCCTCTCCTGCCCCCCAGGCCTACCTCGCCTACCTCCACGTCCTTGTCCTGACATCCTAATAAAGGCCACGAAGAACATTAGCACATTCATAAATGTGCCGAAACTAAACACCCGCGTCCTATCGTGGACAAGCGTAATTCATTCACGTAAGCACATAATCACATAAGCACTTATGAATTTCATTTCAGGATAATGATAGTCGAGGCGTTGCTAGAGTTAGGTTAGAAAGCGACATTGATCAAGTGCTTTTCCAACAAGACTCACAGAAACCCAAGGATCCAATCAACATCCTAGAAATTAAATCCCATACCCAAATAGTCACATAAGCATGTTATCACATAATTACATAACACTACATCTAAGTCACTAACAAGCGCGACAAACCCATTGTGATCCTAATCGCTTCCCACGTACCCAAAGTATTCGAACCCGGCACGCTCAGATACCAAGTTGAAACGCCCTCAAAATAATAACATTAAACCCATCAATAATGACATGCATTGACATAAGAAATAAACCCTTCCCATTCATCAGAGTTGTTCATTACAAAAAGATACATGTTAACAACAAAAGCAAATGCCCTACGGGCTTACAGCTTTCCAAGTTAACACTTGGTTACAAAAAAAAAAGAGACTAACTCAAACATACATTAAGCCCTTGGCTTGAATTTACATGTATTACATCAAAAGATAACAAAAACAACAAAAGTCTGTCTGCCTCTAGCCTCCCAAGCTATGACCTTGGAGGTGGCATGCTACACACGAAAATGATATCCCATAAAGGGTGAGCCACGGCCAGTGAAATATACTAAACCGACTATGAACAATGACTAAAAGATTAGAAGTTAATAGATGGTCAACACAGATACATCCACTTATATCACATTTCGGTTTCATGACATTTAAGTCCATGTAACATTTCATTTCCATTTCTTTTCAACCTTGAGTTTGAAAACCATGACTCAGAACACAGCCAATTAGCTTAATGAGGTTTAGGCTCATCTTTAAAACACTTTCGAAATTCATGATGGATACACATTGTAGTGCTGTATCAATAGCATATAAAATCACTTCCTCATATCTCAAATAATACACATAGTAGTGCTGTATTAATGAAACAAAACACTTCCATACGTTTCAAATAATACACATTCTAGTGCTGTATTAATGAAACAAAACACTTCTATTTCGCAGCCTGATACACATTGTAGTGTTGTATCACTGTCACACAAAATTTGATTTAGAGGTCCATCCCCCATCTTCTCCCACACAACACAATGTATATAAACATACATCATATACACAGTCAATCAATACGAAAGTTAATGTATTATTCCAACTGCTATATTCAATAGCACACTCAGTTGATTAGTTTTAGTTTGCCTAATCATCATGCATTGTCTACAACAATCAAGACTATCCTCCACCGATAGCCCAAAGCAGTTATTTCTAAACAGAAAATAAATGCAACAAATGGATATATAATCATCATTTCAACTTGGTGAGCAATAATTAAATTCGACTACACCCTTTAATTCCATACATCTTCAATTTTACCTTCCCAATTCAATTCTTCATTCCTCTAAATTAATTATACCAATTAATTTAACTATGTAATTAGGACATTTCCCATAATTAACATAACAACCCCGAGGTTCCATTTTCTTCAATAGATCATTATTAATCTCATTTCTTTCTATGCCAAATATGCAAATATATAGCGATCCCGGGTTTACCCCTTGTTGTATAGTGATCCGGACATGTGTCCGTGGATGTTGGTAGTGGATTGTTGTCTGTTCGTCCTTTCATATATTGTATTTGAGTTATAGGATGTGTTGGGCGAGGTTTGTTTGAGTTGGTTGTGTTTGGGAGCCAGGGTTCTTTGCCGAAATTTTGTCCTTATTCGGCGAGTTAGTCGCTTCGGCGGCGTTGAGTTTAATGTCTGGTGGGTCGAGCAGGCGGCTTCACTCGGCGCAGCTGCGTCTGTCTGGAACTGAACACCATGATTTACTGGCTCGGCGAGCTTTTCTTCGCTCAGCGATCTGGTTCGATCTTCGCTCGGCGGCGGTTCATCGCTTCAGCGTCGTCTAATTCGAACTGAAGGTCGAGCTCTGGCTCGGCGAACTTTTCTTCGCTCGGCGAGCTTCTAGGATATTAGCTCGGCGAGACCTTCTTGGCTCGAGCTACGGTTTTTGTATGCAGTCGCTCGGCGACCAAGGCTTCGCTTCGGCGAGCTTTGTTTATATCGATTCGGCAATGGCGAATTTTAAGTTAGATTTTTTATAAACTTTTGATCTAATCTTCAAGATCTGAGAGCTTCTCTCTCTAACTTTATATTCTCTCTAAGGATTGATCTACCTAGGATCATTTCCTACCCTTCTTGCTTTGTTAAAAAGGTAGAGGTTAGTCGGGGGCTTCGATCTAATCTGAAAAAGTCGGTGTTTGGAGCATTTTGATCTTTGGGTCTTCATCTCCTTTTGGGCTTAAACTTTGAGGTAGGGATATCCTACTCCTCTTTATGGATTCTGTCTTTGAATTTTGACATTTTGATGTGTTGGGGACAGTTGTGAAATTTTGAGAAAGTTTGGGGCTTTTGTGCAATTTTATAAAAGTTTGGGGATTTGTTTTAAATAAACCTATATGTACGGTTGGTACATAGAAATGAGATTAATGTGGAATCATTGATGAAAATGTAACCTTAGGGGTGAACGTTAATTATGGAAAATGCTATAATTATATTGTTTAATTAATTGGGATAATTAATTGTGGAATTGAGATGTTGATTATATATCCATTGCGCATTTATTTTCTGTTTAGAAATATCTGCTTTGGGCTATCGGTGGAGGATAGTCTTGATTGTTGTAGACAATGCATGATGATTAGGTAAATTAAAACCAATCATTGAAATGTGTCATTGAGTATGACAGTTGAAGAATACATTAACTTTATGTATTGATTTGTGATGTGTATAATTGTTGTTTATATGCATTGTGTTTTGTTGGAGAAGATAGGGGATGTACTCCGCGGTTTAGGGGAAGATAGGGGATGTACCTCTAAACCGGATGTTGTTTGGGAGAAGATAGGGGATGGACTCCGTAGATAGAGCTCATATGCTTGTCTTGGGAATGTGATATAGCTAGTATGCATATCTGTGGAAGTAATGAAGTTGTAAGTGGTTAATATGAATTATTGTCTCATATGAGTTGTGTGGCCAGGTTCTGAGCCATGAGTTATAAATTGAGAATTTAATGAAAATGGAGAGTGGATTGAATATAGACTTGAAAGTCTTGGAATTGTAATGTATTATGAAAGAATGTAAAAGTGTTGACCATCTATCAACTGTTAATCTTTTAGTCATTATTCATAACTGGTTTAGTATATTTCTCTTTGGTGTGGCTCACCTATATAGAACATCATTTTTGATGCAGGACATGCCACCTCCAAGGACTTAGCTTGGGAGGCTAGTGGCGGATGGACTTTTGACTTCTATTTACTTTTGATGTGTTACATGTAACCTCAAGCCAAGGGCTTTCGTGTATTGAGCTAGAGCTCTCTTGATTGTAACCAAGTGTTAACTTGGAAAGTTGTAAGCCTTTAAGGCACCGCTTTTATTGTTTACATGTAATACTTTTATGCAAACGAGTTCGATTAAATAGAAGAAGGTGGACTTTTATTATGTTGATGCATGTTCGATTGATGGGTTTATTGTCATTATTTTGAGGCGTTACAACTTGGTATCGAGGCGTCCGGGTTCGAATACTTTGGGTACGTGGGAAGTGATTAGGATCACAATGGGTTTGTCTCGCTTGATAGAGACTTAGTGTAGTGTCATATGCTATGTGTTTAATTCATAACATGCTTATGTGATTATTTGGGTATGGGATTTAATTTCTAGGATGTTGATTGGATCCTTGGGTTTCTGGGAGTCTTGTTGGAAAGGCACTTGATCAATGCCGTTTCTCACAGGAACTCTGGTAACGCCTCGGGACTATCATTATCAAGAAATGAAATTTGTAAGTGCTTATTTGTTTATGTGCTTACGTGGAGTGAATTATTGTGGTCCATGTTTTGGGGCCGAGTGTTTAGTTATGGCGTTTACAAATGTGCTAACGTTACGTGTTACCTTTATTAGGATGTCGGGGCGAGGCGAGGTGGAAGGCGTGGTAGGCCTAGGAGGCGAGATATGCCTTCTGGGATGAGATTCCGGCTCGGGAAGGGGTTGGTCGGGCCAATGTGGCCGAGCGATGACCCGGCGAGCTATAGGCGCTCTAGCCGAGAGATAGCGAGGGCATTGAAGTCGGTGGGTATTCTCGGTGAGAATCGAGCTCGAGTTGTTGTTGCAGATCACGGGACCTTCTTTTACGAAGGGAGTTCTTAGGTCTAATCCGGATGAATTTGTGGGTGATCAAAAGAGCCGCTTAAAAGCCGATGAATGGCTCGAGCAGACGAAGAGCGTTTGAGATGCTAGGCATCGAAGGCGAAATCTTGAAGGTGACCTTGGCATCTTTCGGTGAAAGGGATCTTGGTCGATGGTGGAAATTCACCAAGGGTCGTATTGGGGGTGCTTGGAAGGCTTTTGTTGATGCTTTTCAGGAGAAGTTCTTGTCTCCAGCTGTTCAGGAGAAGTTGAGAGGTCAGTTCTGCCAGCTCAAGCAGAACAGTTTATCAGTGGCCGAGTTTGAGGCCTCATTCACTAGTTTGTCGAGTTTGCACTGAGTTAGTGGCGTCGAGAACGCCGTTGCATTGAGTTTGAGAAGAAGTTGGTAGCGGCCTCAAGTTGAAATTATGGGGTCTATGTTTGGGATTATGGGCGTGGTTGATCTGCGGCTCATCTTGAGATTGTGATCACGAGGAAGAGGAGGAAGGCGAAAAGGCTCCAAGAGGAGTCGGGATGGACAGGCGATAGTAGGAGACAGAGGGGTTATAACCCTCGGCGATCTCGAGGTGGAGTTTCTAGGTCGACTTTCGATCTGAGTCACGAGCTCGGAGAAGCGATCGAGGAAGTTTACTTGTTACAAGTGTGGCCGGGGTCACAAGGCTTGATTTGCCCTTGAAGGCGGAGGTCGAAATTGCATCTTCTTGACCAGCCACAGGTCGAGTTTGGGCAGGCGGCCCTTGTCTGATATCGATGTGGGCGGCTGGGCACTGAAGAGGTTCTGCCTGATTGAGTGCCACTTGAGGCGTCTGGTTCTAAGCGAGCGAGGATTTCAACCGGCTCGGTCTGTGCGAGCCTCGAGGCCAATCAGGAGCTTCGTCATCGGTCGATCTGGCGATCATATGCTCCCGAGGGTGGCGGTGGACGAGGTCCTCTGGTAGCGTGTATCTTTGTTGCATGTGATTTGGTACCAACTCCATCGATAGTGAGAGGTACTTTTTGTTTTGCAACTCGGTTGCAGTGTTGATTGACACGGGTGCATCTCATTCTTTTGTCTGCTTTGCATTTGCATACGTGTTGGAATTGGAGTTAGCATTATTAGCATCTCCTATTTGCGTTGTGTCACCTATTGGGGGTGAGTTAATTTTGAAACACGGATGTAGAGGTTGTGATATAGAGGTGACGACCATCGAATTCCGTTCCGTTTGTAGTTATGCCCATGAAGGGCTTTGATGTTATTTTGGGTATGGGTAGTTATCGTCATCTGGTCATTATTGATTACTACCGCGAGGGTTACTTCTTTGTCTGATGGCGGGGTGTTTTCCATTTCTTAGGAGACCGAGTTGGTAGTGTTGTGCCACGAAGTGCGGTCATAAAAGCGGAATGAGCTTAGTAGTCTACTTGCTAGTTTTGAGAATGGTGAGTGTGATGAGACTCAGTTGAGTTGCCAAGGGTAGTTTGTGAGTACTCGGACGTCTTTCGAGGATCTTGTTGATTTGCCACCTCACCGAGAGGCGAGTTCTCTATTGATTTAGTGCGACGACACGCCGATTTCTATGGCACCTTATCGTTTTGCCCAATGAGTTGATTGAGTTGAAAGTTCGGCTCAAGAGTTGTTAGATAAGGGCCGTTAGCCCTAGTGTATCGTAGGGAGCCCGGCCCTCTTTGCTAAAAAGAAAAGCGGTGCCTTGAGGTTGTGTATCGACTCTAGGAAGTTGAATAAGACTACGGTTAGAATAAGTACCCTATGCCCGTATAGATGATTTGTTCGACCGGTTGAAGGGTTCCGTTGTTTCTCTAAGATAGATTTGAGATCGGGTTACCACGGTTGAGGTCGAGAGGAGGATATTCGAAGACGGCATTCCGTCTGCGGTATGGCCATTATGAGTTTCTGGTGATGCCATTTGGGCTCACCAATGCACCGGCAGTCTTTATGGACTTGATGAACCGGATCTTGCGGGAATTCTTGGATCGTTTTGTGGTCGTTTTTGTGGACGGCATTCTTATCTATTCACCCTCAGAGAAAGAGCACGAGGAACACTTGAGAGTGGTGCTTGAGTTGCTTAGGGCCCATAAATTTGTATGCCAAGTTTGGGAAGTCACGAGTTACGGCTAAAGGAAGTCAAGTTCTTAGGCCATGTGGTATCAGGGAAGGGTGTCGGTTGATACATCAAGGCGGCGATGCAAGATTGGGCCTGACCTAAGAGTGTGTTTGAGATCCATGATTTTACGGGATTAGGGGTACTATCGTCGGTTTGTGAAAGATTTCTCCAGGTTAGCTTCACCGTTGACTAGGTTGACTCGCCAGGGAGTCAAATTTGTATGGAGTGAGACTTGTGAAAAGTCGTTTCAGGAGTTGAAAGTTAGATTGACCACCGCTCCAGTCTTGATTATTAGAGAGGGTTGGGTTATCACGATCTATTGTGGTGCCTCACGAGAAGGTTTGGGTTGTGTGTTGATGCAGGGAGGGAAAGTGGTGGCTTATGGCTCACGTCAGTTAAAAATGCACGAGAAGAATTACCCTACACATGACCTAGAGTTAGCGGCTGTGATCTTTGCCTTGAAAATCTGGAGGCACTACCTTTATGGTGAGAGATTCGAGGTGTTCTCGGATCATAAGAGTCTGAAGTATCTGTTTTCACAGAAAGACTTGAACTTGAGGTAGAGGAGGTGGATGGAGTTCATTGAGGATTACGACTTCAAGTTGCATTATCACCCAGGGAAGGCCAATGTTGTGGCCGATGCTCTTAGTAGGAAATCCATTAGTGATGTAGCTTGTGTAGCCATCCGAGAGTGGGAGATGTTGGGGGCACTTGGCGAGTTTGATTTGCTTCTAGGCGAATCCGTTGAGGCTGCGGCCTTGTTTTCTGTTGTTGCGCAGCCTACTCGAGTGTTAGAGGCACAGAGAGGTGACCTTGAGGTAGAATCCCTCAGAGAGAAGATCTCCAGTGGGAAAGTTGAGAAGGGTTTGACGGTGTATCCCGACTTGAGCGTGAGATACCGAGACCGCTTGTTTGTACCGGAGTCTTGCCGAGAGGAGGTACTCCGAGAATTTCACCATTTGCGCCTTCGGTGCATCCGGGAGGTACTAAGATGTATCGAGATTTGAGTCGCCGATTTTGGTGGCGGGGCATGAAGAGAGATGTGGCGATCTTAGTGTCTAAGTGCCTTACTTGTCGACAAGTGAAGGCCGAGCATCGAAGGCAATGAGGTTTGTTGCAACCCTTGCCTATTCTTAGAGTGGAAGTGGGAGCATGTCACTATGGACTTCGTTGTAGGTCTTCCAAGGACTCGGCGGGGTAGTGATGCTATTTGGGTGGTTGTAGACCGGTTGTGAAATCGGCGCACTTCATTTCTATCTTGGCGTGAGAGATTGATTGGACCATCTTGCCGACTTGTATATCCGGGACATAGTGAGATTGCACGGGGTCCCGATGTGATTGTCTCGAGATAGAGATCCTCGTTTCTTGCTAGGTTGTGGCAGTTTGCGAGTGCTTTGGGCACTAAGTTGACCTTTAGTAGGGCTTATCACCCTCGGTGACCAGCGGTCGGCGTACTATTGAGATCCTTGAGGATATGCTTGAGGTTGTGTCCTTGATTTGATGGGGCGTGGGAAAAGGCACTTGCCATTGGTGGAGTTGCCTATAACAACGATTATCGATCTAGCATCGGTATGGCACCGTTTGAGGCCTTGTATGGCCGCCCTTGGAATCTCGGTGTGTTGGGCGAGGTGGGTGACACACCTTTGTTGGGCCGGAGTTGGTTAGGGCAGACGGAGAAAGTTGAGCTTATCCGTAGGAGGCTTATTCTGACCAGTCGTCGAAATCTTATCTTGACCGTAGGAGGAGACCGTTGGTGTTGAGATAGGTGATCATGTCTTCTGAAGATATCACCTAGGCGAGGATTGATGAGGTTTGGGAAGAGAGGAAAGTTATCCCTCGGTTTATTGGCCCTTCGAGATCCTTGAGAGGATTGGCGAGGTTGCTTACCGTTTAGCGTTGCCGCCACGGTTGTCCGGAGTTCATGGCGTGTTTCATGTGAATATGCTTGAGTATGAGCGGATCCATCACATGTGTTGGATTGGACCGATTTAGAGGTAGATGAGGATGCCTCGTATGAGGAGACGGTTCGGGTCTTGGATAGGCGGGATCAAGTCTGCGTGGCAAGACCATCCCTTTGGTGAAGGTTTTGTGGAAGCATCACGGAGTGGAAGAAGCCACTTGGGAGCGTGAGTTGGAAGTCATGAGAAATATCCGGACTTGTTTGTTGATTTGTAGTCATGTAATGAGAACTTGTAATTTTGTTGAACTTTGAGAACATTGTGTGTGTCTTAAGTTGTAAAACATGGTATATGTTTTGATTTAAGGAAGTAGTGTAAAACTTGCCTTAATGTGGGAATTGATTATAATGTTGCATGTGTTGGCTATATTATAGAATTGGAGATGTATCATGAAATTTTGTTATGATATGATTTGTGAAACCATGTATATTGAGAATGGTTGGAAAGTGGAACAAGAAATGCATGTTATAGATGCACTTTAAAAATATATTGTGAAATGCCTCTTGATAAGAGATGGATGACGGTAATGGGTGAATTGTTAAATGTTGTGTAATGTAACATTGTTTAAAATGGAGAAAAAGGGCTTGCTTTTCAAAAAAAAAAAACTTGTTTTAATTTGGGGCGAAATTCTTTAAGAGAGGTTATAGCGATCCGGGTTTACCTGTTGTATAGTGATCCGGACATGTGTCGTGGATGTTAGTAGTGGATTGTTGTCTGTTTACGTCCTTTCATATATTGTATTTGAGTTATAGGATGTGTTGGCGAGTTTGTTTTAGGTTGGTTGTGTTTGGGAGCCAAGGGTTCTTGCCGGAAATTTTTGTCCTTATTTCGGCGAGAGTTGGTCGCTCGGCGGCGTTGAGTTTAATGTCGTGGGTCGAGCAGGCGGCGGCTTCACTCAGCGGCGGCTGCGTCTGTCTTGAACTGAACACCATGATTCGCTCGAGTGAGCTTTTCTTCGCTTCAGCGTCTGGTTCGATCTTCGCTCGGCGGCGGTTCATCGCTTCAGCGTCGTCTAATTGCGAACTGAAGGTCGAGCTCTGGCTCAGCGAACTTTTCTTCGCTCGAGCGAGCTTCTAGGATATTGGCTCGAGCGAGACCTTCTTGGCTCGAGCTACGGTTTTACGTAATGCAGTCGCTCGGCGACCAAGGCTTCCTTCGGCGAAACTGTTTATATCGATTCGGCAATGGCGAATTTTAAGTTAGATTTTTATAAACTTTTGATCTAATCTTCAAGATCGAGAGCTTCTCTCTCTAACTTTATATTCTCTCTAAGGATTGATCTACCTAGGATCATTTCCTACCCTTCTTGCTTTGTTAAAAAAGGTAGAGGTCGTAGGGGCTTCGATCTAATCTGAAAAAGTCGGTGTTTGGAGCATTTTGATCTTTGGGTCTTCATCTCCTTTTGGGCTTAAACTTTGAGGTAGGGATATCCTACTCCTCTTTATGGATTCTGTCTTTGAATTTTGACATTTTGATGTGTTGGGGACAGTTGTGAAATTTTGAGAAAGTTTGGGGCTTTTGTGCAATTTTATAAAAGTTTGGGGATTTGTTTTAAATAAACCTATATGTACGGTTAGTACATAGAAATGAGATTAATGTGGAATCATTGATGAAAATGGAACCTTAGGGGTGAACGTTAATTATGGAAAATGCTATAATTATATTGTTTAATTAATTGGGATAATTAATTGTGGAATTGAGATGTTGATTATATATCCATTGCGCATTTATTTTCTGTTTAGAAATATCTGCTTTGGGCTATCGGTGGAGGATAGTCTTGATTGTTGTAGACAATGCATGATGATTAGGTAAATTAAAACCAATCATTGAAATGTGTCATTGAGTATGACAGTTGAAGAATACATTAACTTTATGTATTGATTTGTGATGTGTATAATTGTTGTTTATATGCATTGTGTTTTGTTGGAGAAGATAGGGGATGTACTCCGCGGTTTAGGGGAAGATAGGGGATGTACCTCTAAACCGGATGTTGTTTGGGAGAAGATAGGGGATGGACTCCGTAGATAGAGCTCATATGCTTGTCTTGGGAATGTGATATAGCTAGTATGCATATCTGTGGAAGTAATGAAGTTGTAAGTGGTTAATATGAATTATTGTCTCATATGAGTTGTGTGGCCAGGTTCTGAGCCATGAGTTATAAATTGAGAATTTAATGAAAATGGAGAGTGGATTGAATATAGACTTGAAAGTCTTGGAATTGTAATGTATTATGAAAGAATGTAAAAGTGTTGACCATCTATCAACTGTTAATCTTTTAGTCATTATTCATAGCGGTTTAGTATATTTCTCTTTGGTGTGGCTCACCCTATATGGAAACATCATTTTGAGGTACCGGCAGCATGCCACCTCCAAGGACTTAGGTTGGGAGGCTAGTGGCAGATGGACTTTTGACTTCTATTTACTTTTGATGTGTTACATGTAACCTCAAGCCAAGGGCTTTACGTGTATTGAGCTAGAGCTCTCTTGATTGTAACCAAGTGTTAACTTGGAAAGTTGTAAGCCTTTAAAGCACCCGCTTTTATTGTTTACATGTAATACTTTTATGCAAACGATTCAGTTAAATAGAAGAAGGTGGACTTTTATTATGTTGATGCATGTTCGATTGATGGGTTTATTGTCATTATTTTGAGGGCGTTACAAAATAGATTTATATAAATAAAGCCCCAACTTTTGTAAAATTACACAAAAGCCCCACACTTTCACAAAATTACCAAAACCAACCCCAACATATCAAAATGCAAAAATTCAAAGACAAAGCTCATAAAGAGCAGTAGGGTATCCCTACCTCGAAGTTTGATCTCAAACGGGGAAGAGACCAAAACCAAAATGCTCCAAATTCTAAACTTTTCAGGTCAAAAGCAGCGCCCTTGATGATCAACACAACTTTTGCAAAGGCTCAAGGAAAAGAGAACACTCTAAGTAGATCAAACCCTAGAGAGAGGGGAATTTCTAGAGAGAGAAGCTCTCAAAATATCTTTTTAGAAAGTAAGAGAAAGAGAGAGTGAATGCAAAAAGTGATTCAAAAATGCCTAACTGCTCTCTGATATACGACAGGTCCGCTCGAGCGGAAAACACAACGCTCGAGCGTCAAGAACAAAAATCTGGGTCCGCTCGAGCGCAGGTAGGCCCGCTCGAGCACCAAGACACAAGAGTGAAACATATCCGCTCGAGCGCGAAAAACCAGTCCGCTCGAGCGTGGATTATCCCATCCCAGAACTTTACCAAAAAAGGTACCACCCGCTCGAGCGCCAACAAGCCCGCTCGAGCGCAACCCGCTCAAGTGTAGGAAACCCGCTCGAGTATAGAAATCACACCTGCAAAAGCTTTGCAGGGACACAGAAAGCTGGAAGAGAGCAAACCCCGCTCGAGTGCAAGAAGACTCGCTCGAGCGAAACGACCAAAAACTGGGCAACAAAAAATTAGACCAGGGCTCAACCCACCTGCTCGAAACATGCCCAACACATCGTAAAGCTCAATACAAAGTACGAAAGGATGCAAACAAGATATAAGTAACTACCAGCATACGGAGACAAGTCCGGATCACTGCCCACAAGGGGTAAAACCCGGGATCGCTATAAATACAAAAGGAAGTTGGATAAAAATGGAAGTTAACTAAAAAAGGAAATTGAATAGAAATGAAAATTGAATAAAAATGGAAGTTGAATAAAAATTGAAGTTAAATTCAATAAAAATGGAAGTTGCATAAAATTAAAAATGGAAGTTAATTCAAAAAAACCACTATACCTTAACGATCTATTTGGAAATTAAAAAACAAAGGAAGTTGAATAGAAAACAAAATTGAATAAAAATGCAAGTTGCCTAAAATTAACAATGGAAGTTAATTCAAGAAACCATTATACCTTAACGATCTATTTGGAAATTAAATAGAAAATGAAGTTGAATAGAAAATGAAATTGAATAGAAAAGGAAATTGAATAAAAATAAAAATGGAAGTTGCAACAAATTAAAAATGGAAGTTGCATAAAATTAAAAAGATCGTTAAGGTATAGTGAAAGTTCAATCAAGAAACTACTATACCTTAACGACCTATTTGGAAATTCAATAAAAATGGAAGTTGCATAAAATTAAAAATTGAAGTTGATTCAAGAAACGATCTATTTGAAAATTAAATAAAACAGGAAGTTGAATAGAAAAGGAAAGATCCATTTTTATTTTTATTCAACTTCCTTTTTATTTTTATTTAATTTCCTTTTCTATTCCACTTCCTTTTTACTTAATTTCCAAATAGATCGTTAAGGTATAGTAGTTTCTTGAAATTGAATAAAAAGAAGTTGAATAAAAATGGAAGTTGAATATAAAATAAAAATGAAAGTTGAATAAAAATAAAAAAGAAAGTGGAATAGAAAAGGAAATTGAATAAAAATGGAAGTTGAATAGAAAAGAAAATTGCATAAAAATGGAAGTTGCCTAAAATTAACGATGGAAGTTTATTCAAGAAACCACTATACCTTAACGATCTATTTGGAAATTAAATAAAAAAGGAAGTTGAATAGAATAGAAAACTGAATAAAAATTAAACTTCCATTGTTAAAAATGCAAAAGGAAATTGAATAAAAAAGGAAGTTGAAATTGAACAAAAATGGAAGTTGCATAAAATTAAAAATTGAAGTTAATTCAAGAAACTACTATACCTTGGCGATCTATTTGGAAAGTAAATAAAAAAATAAAGTTGAATAGAATAGGAAATTGAATAAAAATGGAAGTTGTATAAAAAAGGAAATTGAATAGAAATGCAAGTCGAATAAAATAAAAATTGAAGTTGCATAAAATAATAATGGAAGTTCATTCAAAAAACCACTATACCTTAACGATCAATTTGGAAATTAAATAAAAAATGAAGTTAAATAGAAAAGAAAATTGAATAAAAGTGAAAGTTGCATAAGATTAACAATGGAAGTTCAATCAAGAAACTACTATACCTTAACAATCTATTTGGAAATTAAATAAAAAAGAAGTTGAACAGAAAAAGAAACTGAATAAAAATGGAAGTTGAATAAAAATAAAAATAGAAGTTCCATAAAATTAAAAATGGAAGTTCATTCAAAAACCACTATACCTCAATGATCTATTTGGAAATTAAATAAAAAAGAAAGTTGAATAAAAATAAAAATGGATGTTGCATATAATTAACAGAGAGGTTCATTCAAGAAACAACTATACCTTAACGATCTATTTGGAAATTAAATAAAAAAGGAAGTTGAATAAAAATGAAAGTTGAATTCAATAAAAATGGAAGTTGCAGAAAATTAAAAATTCAAGTTCATTCGAGAAACCACTATACCTTAACGATCTATGTGGAAATTGAATAGAAAAGAAAATTGAATAAAAATGGAAGTTGAATAAAAATTAAAAATGGAAGTTCATTCAAGAAACCATTATACCTTAACGATCTATTTGGAAATTAAAGAAAAAATGAAGATGAATAGATATAAAATTGGAAATTGAATAAAAATAAAAATGGTAGTTGCATAAAATTAACAATGGAAGTTTATTCAAGAAAAACCACTATACCTTAACGATTTATTTCAAAATTAAATAAAAATGGAAGTTGCATAAAGTTAACAATGGAAGTTAATTCAAGAAAACCACTATACCTTAAAGCTCTATTTTGAAATTAAATAAAAAAGGAAGTTGAATTGAAAAGAAAATTAAATAAAAATGGAAGTTGAATAAAAATGGAAATTGAATGAAAATAAAAATGTAAGTTGCATAAAATTAACAATGGAAGTTCATTCAAGAAACCACTATACCATAATGATCTATTTGGTAGTTAAATAAAAAAGGATGTTGAATAGAATGGGAAAGTAAATAAAAAAATGAAGTTGAATAGAATAGCAAATTGAATAAAAATGGAAGATGAATAAAATTAACAATGGAAGTTCATTCAAAAAACCACTATAACTTAACGATCTATTTGGAAATTAAATAAAAAAAAGAAATTGACAACAAAAGGAAGTTGAATAAAAATGGAAGTTGAATAAAAAATGAAATTGAATAAAAAGGGAAGTTGCATAAAATAAAAAATGGAAGTTCATTCAAGAAACCACTATACCTTAATGAATTATTTGGAAATTAAATAAAAAAGAAATCGAATAAAAATGGAAGTTGAATAAAAATAAAAAAGGAAGTTGAATAGAATTAAAAATTGAAGTTTATTCAAAAAACCACTCTACCTTAACAATCTATCTGGAAATTGAATAAAAATGGAAGTTGAATAAAAATAAAAATGAAAGTTGCATAAAATTAAAAAAGGAAGTTAAATAGAAAAAGAAATTGAATAAAAAATAAAAATAGAAGTTGCATAAAAATAAAAAGGAAGTTGAATAAAATTAAATTAAAAATGAAGTAGAATCGAAAAGGAAATTGAATAAAAAAGGAAGTTGAATAAAAATGGAAGTTGCATAAAATTAACAATGGAAGTTAATTCAAGAAACCACTATACCATAACGATCTATTTGAAAATTAAATAAAAATAAAAGTTGAATAAAATTAAAAATGGAAGTTGCATAAGATTAACAATGGAAGTTGAATAGAGAAGCAAGTTGAATAAAAATGGAAGTTGAATAGAAAAGGAAATTGAAAATTAAAAAAGGAAGCCCTTAATGATCTATTTGGAACTTAAATAAAAATAAAAATGGAAGTTCATTCAAGATCACATTATACCTTAACGATCTATTTGGAAATCAAATAAAAAATGAAGTTGAATAAAAATGGAAGTTGAATAGAAAAGGAAATTAAATAAAAATGGAAGTTGAATAAAATTAAAACTTGAAGTTTGCATAAAATTAAAAATGCAAGTTCATTCAAGAAACCACTATATCTTAACGATTTATTTGTAAATTAAAATATATATATATATATATAAGTTGAATAGAAAAAGAAGTTAAATAAAAATAAAAATGGAAGTTGCATATAATTAAAAATGGAAGTTGAATAGAAAAGGAGGTTGAATAGAACATGAAATTGAATAACAATGGAAGTTGAATAAAAATGGAAGCTGCATAAAATTAGAAATTGAAGTTTATTCAAGAAACCAGTATACATTAACGATCTATTTGGAAATTAAATAAAAAAGAAAGCTGAAAAGAAAAGGAAATTGAATAAAAATGGAAGTTGAATAAAAATAAAAATGGAAGTTGCATAAAATTAACAATAGAAGTTCATTCAAGAAACCACTCTACCTTAACGATCTATTTGGAAATTAAATAAAAAAGGAAGTTGAATAAAAATAAAAATGGAAGTTGAATAGAAAAGAAAATTGAGTAAAAATAAAAATGGAAGTTGAATAAAATTAACAATGAAAGTTGCATAAAATTAACAATTGAAGTTCATTCAATAAACCATTATACCTTAACGATCTATTTAGAAGTTGAATAAAAATAAAATTAAATAAAAATGGAAGTTTCATAAAATTAAAAATGGAAGTTGAATAGAAAAGAAAATAGAATTGAATAGAAAAGAAAGTTGAATAGAATAGAAAATTGAATAAAAATGGAAGTTGCGTAAAAATAAAAAAGGAGAGTTGAATAGAACATGAAATTGAATAAAAATGAAGTGAAATAGAAAAGGAAATTGAATAAAAATGGAAGTTGAATAAAAATAAAAATGAAAGTTGCATAAAATTAAAAAAGGAAGTTAAATAGGAAAAGAAATTGAATAAAAAATAAAAATAGAAGTTGCATAAAAATAAAAAGGAGGTTGAATAAAATTAAATTAAAAATGAAGTTGAATAGAAAAGGAAATTGAATAAAAAAAGGAAGTTGAATAAAAATGGAAGTTGCATAAAATTAACAATGGAAGTTAATTCAAGAAACCACTATACCATAACGATGTATTTGGAAATTAAATGAAAATAGAAGTTGAATAAAATTAAAAATGGAAGTTGAATAGAGAAGCAAGTTGAATAAAAATGGAAGTTGAATAGAAAAGGAAATTGAAAATTAAAAAAGGAAGTCCTTAACAATCTATTTGGAAGTTAAATAAAAATAAAAATGGAAGTTCATTCAAGATCACATTATGGTCATACTGTGGGTTATACCATGAGAATGTAGTTGTATTTAGCATCGTATATGTTAAATGTGTGGTAGAAATGCATGTTATAGATGCGTGTGGTGGCATATATGTATATATATGTGGTTTGTCTCTTGAATAGGGACGGGGTAACCAGTAGTGGGTCTGATGGGCTAAATCAGATGAGAATGATTGGGTTGTGAGCAGCATCATGTTTTTGAAAAATGTCTACAAAACTCTGGAAATTCGCATGGGAAGTGCAAAAACTAGATTTCAAATTTTTTTTTATAAATTTCAAAGTTTGGTTATTTTTTTCTGAAAATGCTTTTTGAACTAGAGAAATTTTTATGTGCTCAGACAAACCGATATGTTAATTGTTCCATTGATATTGTGGTTGTTGAGTTGTTGAGTAGTGACTTAGCCGAGAGCTAGTCGGTTGTTTTGGTGGTTTATTTGGAAGAGATTGGGTTTTGTTGAAGTTTAGGTATCTTAGGGGTGTTATCTTTTGTTGGGGCATGTGTCCTCGTTTAGTCCTTTCCTAGTGTGAGGGACGAATAGAACTTCAGTTGAGGGATTGATTTCTTTGTATTGAGGGGTTGGTAGTCAGTTGGCCTTCGTGTTGGCGTGACCTTAATTTCGGGGACGAAATTCTTTAAGGGGGGGAGGTTATAGCGGTCCCGGGTTTACCCCTTGTTGTATAGTGGTCCGGACATGTGTCCGTGGATGTTGGTAATTGAGTATTGTCTTATTTATGTCCTTTCTTGCTTTGTTTTTGAGTTCTGAGGATGTCTTTGGGCGAGGTTAGTCACTGAGTTGGTTAAGCTTAGAACCAAGTCTAGTTCTTTGAGGTTTTGGTAGTCGCTCAGCGGACATGTTCTTCTTTCAGCGGATGGATTGTTGTTGCTTATGCGCTCGGCGGAGGTTTTGGCGCTCGGCGGAGAATGCACCCTTCGATTTCGTGCACTGCAAAACTTACGCAAGTGTGGTTTATCTTTCGGCGGGTCTTTGTCTTCAGCGTCTGATATTTTTGGTGAGAGTTCTGGGAGGGGGAGACCTGCGCTCGAGCGGGCTGGGATCTACGCTCGAGCGGAACCTGTTTTATGTGTCTTTACGCTCGAGCGGACCTGTCGTATGACTGAGTGGGACTGGGCATTTTAAATCACTTTTTGACTTATCTTCTTTCTCCTACTTTACCAAAACGCCATTTTCAGAGCTTCTCACTCAAAAACCATAACTTCTCTCTAAGTGTTGATCTAGCTAGAGTGTGTTGTTCACCTTTTGTCTTCACAAAAAGGGTGTTGATCGTCGAGGGCGTCATTTTGATCCGAATAGTTTGGTGTTTGGAGCATTTTGGTTTTGGGTCCTTCTCCTTTGGAGCTCATCTTTTGAGGTAGGGATGTCCTACTCCTCTTCATGAGTCTTGTCTTTAAATTTTAGCATTTGGATATGTTGGGGGTTGTTGCGTAATTTTTTGAGAAACTTTGGGGCCTTTTGTGCAATTTTACAAAAGTTGGGGTTTTGTTTAGAAATGAGCCTGTATGCATGTTTGGCATAGGAAAGGGAGTAAATAGATTGTAAATGAAAATGGAGCCTTAGGGTTGTTTTGTGAATTATGGTAATTTGCCTAATTGGTTTAATTAATTAATGTATATAATTAATTAAAGAGAATGAGAATTGGATTGAATATGTGGAAATTGAGAATGTCAGGGTTAAAGGGTGTAGTTGAATCGTATTACTCACTGATTGAAATATGGTTATATTATCCATTTGTGCATTTATTTCTGTTTAGAAATATTTGCTTTGGCTACTGGGTGAAGAGTAGTGTTGATTGTTGTAGACAATGCATCTTGATTAGGCAAACTAAACCTAATCGAGTGGAAATGTCATAGAGTATGGAGTGATCGAATACATTAACTTTATGTATTGATTGAATGCGTATGTGGTTATGTGTTTATATGCATTGTTTGTGTTTGTGTATGGGAGGAGATAGGGATGTACTCCACGGTTTAGGGAAGATGGGGATGTACCTCTAAACCGTTAATCGATGGCTAGGGAAGATGGGGATGTACCTCTAGGCCATTGGAAAATATTGGTTGTAGCTTATATGCTTGTCCATGGAAAATATTGGATGTAGCTTATATGCTTGTCCATGGAAAATATTGGAAATAGCTCATATGCTTTTCCATGGAGATGTGTTGAAGTGTTGTTTGTTGATATGATATAGCACTAAAATGTATATCGTTATCAATTGTGAAGTATAGAAAATGTTCCTATGTTAAGTTGATACAACACCAACATGTGTGTCATAAGTAAAGAATGAAAGTGGTTTATGTGTTAGTGATATAACGAAAAGGTTTTGGCGAGGATCTTGAGCAGGTTTTCAAACTCTTGTTGAAAAAGAAATGGAAAGTGAATTGGTACTTAAAATTTGGGTTGTCTTGAAATGGTAAAAGAATGTAAGTGTTGTCTCGGAATGTATAAGTGTAGGCCATCATTGATTGCTAATGTTTTAGGCATCGTTCATAGTTGGTTTAGTGTATTTCTCTTTGCCGTGGCTCACCCTATATGGGACACCATTTTGGTCTGAGGGCATGCCACCTCCAAGGATATCGCTTGAGAGGCTAGAGGCGAGATGATTGTGGTTGTTGTATTTTGTTTTAATTACATGTAATTTCAAGCCAAGGGCTTTTCATGTATTTGAGTTAGCACTCTTCTGTTTGTAACCAAGTGTTAGCTTGGAAAGATGTAAGCCCATGGGCGTTTAATCTGTTGATTAACATGTAAAGATGTTTATCCTTGTAGCAATGTATGTATGAATGGATGGGTTTTACATTATTATTTTGGGGGCGTCACAACTTGGTATCAGAGCGTACCGGGTTTGAATACTTTGGGTACGTGGGAAGTGATTAGGATCACAATGGGTTTGTCTCGCTTGTTAGAGACTTAGATGTAATGTTATGTGCCTGTCTGATAACATGTTTATGTGGCTATTTGGGTATGGGATTTGGTTTCTAGGATGTTGATTGGATCCTTGGGTTTCTGGGAGTCCTGTTGGAAAGGCACCTGATCAATGCCGTTTCTAACTGGAACTCTAGTAACGCCTTGGGACTATCATTATCCGGAAATGAAATTAAATGAAGTGCTTATATGTTTATGTGCTTACGTGGAGTGAATTACATTCGTCCATGCATTAGGACGCGAATGTTTAGTTTCGGCGCATTTATGAATGTGCTAATACCTTTGTTATCTTTTACTAGGATGCCTAAGCGAGGCAGTTGTGATTTCCCTCCTTCCGCTCGGGAAGAGCTGCGGAAACAATTTGTGGCGTTACGCCAAGGTACTACACCTTTGGCGCAGTTTGAGAGATGGTTTGCTAACTTGTCGAGGTTTGCTCCAGAGTTGGTTGAGACGGAAGAGTTGCGTTGTGCGGAGTTTGAGAGTAAGTTGTGTGATGATATCCGGGTGAGGATTGCGGGATCCTGGCATAGGAGTTATAGTGTGCTTGTTGGGGCGGCTGCCCATGTAGAGGCTGCGGAGTTAGCAATGGGGCAGAGTGGGGAGAAAGCCATTTCGGCGACTCCGGTGACTCGGGGTGTTGGTAGGCCTTTGAAGAGGCAGAGGGGTTCAGACCTGCAGCAGGGAGGATGGGCTAGAACTACTCTTCGGATGTGGTTGGGTTGGAAGCAAAGCAGAGGGTGTTATTTGTTTGAGATGTGGTCTGCGGGCCACAAGGTTTGATTTGCCCACAGAGGAGGGCAAGGTTAGCGATCAACCGATGGTTGTACCATCGGGATTGTCTAATCACCGGGTTTACGCCCATTGAAAGTTGATGGGGAGGCAATTGTTGGAGCCTTCGTCGGCTCGGACTTGAATCGAGCTCGTGCAGAGCCGTTTACTTGTTGGGTGTGTAGCGGAGCCATCTTCGACGTTTTGTACTCGGCGGGGGCTTCTTTAGGGACCTTGCGGCCTAGTCGAGCTCAATTTCTTTCGACTAAGCAGGCGATGTCGTTTTGAGGGACTAGCGGGCGGATTCCGAGGGCCTCGGAGAGTCGAGTTTCAAGTTCGGTTGGGAGGTTGATAGTTGTTCTCGGTGTGGCGGAGGGCACGTTGGTAGTACCTGTCCGTGGCCTGTAAACTCGTAGGTTATCTTGTGTTTGGAGATGACCAATTTTGTCGGTCCAGCGAGGGACGATAGTGGTGGTAATACCGAGGGATTGGTTCTGTTTGGACTGATCTGTTTTGTAATCCGTGGTTTATCGTTTTGTAATCTTTGGGTTTGGTTGTGTAACCCGTGTGTTGGAGGTTTGTGGTATAACCCAAGTGGTTGGGAATGTTGAAACACTTGAACTATTTGTTTAACCATATGTACGTATGCTCTGTTTGTTGATTCCCCTGGACTGGATGCATGTGAACGTGTTATAGCTCAAGAGTGTTATTAATGTAACGAGTTGGGGTGAGACCGAAAGGGTGGGTAGTTAATACATTTCCTTGCAGGAAACCTGATTTGGGCAAAGTAGGGGCTAAGGAGCCATGTTTTCAAAAGTTGTGAACCACCGAGGGGTGTGTATGTTAGTCAAGGCAACCTTTGGTGGGCGAGAGCTGTTTCACTTGCCAAGTGTGTAACCCATTTATGATTTTGTCGGGGTTGGATCGGTACCGTGGCGGTTAGCATTCTTGAGATTGTAGGTACACTAGTATGGTTGTTTTGAGTGAGGGATGTTAGTCCTGTATTCAATGGTAGGCTGTTATGCTAGGAGTGGTATGTGGTGAGTATGGTGCTATGTGTTGGGCAGTGGGAAATAAGAGTTTCCTAAGTTCTTTATGTGAATCGAGGGTGATAGATTTGTACCTTAGTTTTGACCAAGTCAGGAGGTATTGTTAGAAGGGCTGATTGGGTGTATAACCCGTAGTTGAGGTGTGACCCGTGGATAGAGTCACAGTGGTGTGAGATTGGCAGACCCAGGTATGTCTTAATGACGAGGGGGGGTGAGGACTTGTACTCCTCCGAGAGGTTAGAATGGTGAATAGTGAAAGCCGAGTTGGCGGCGCATGTTAAGGCTGGGTTAGTCCATGGTGGTTGTCGGGCGATAGCATTGGCTAGTGGTTTGGCACGGAGATTGGGTGTCAGGGTTGTACTCTCGAGGTGGAGGGTGAGACCTCTAAATGAGGGAGCTTTGCACGGTGTGATGCATGATGATGAGTGGTCGATATGTTGTGTTTGGGTGGATAAATCTAGAAAGGAGTTGGACATAGGTGTGCGTCGTCGAGTCGGATAGTGGTAACACAAGTGAGGTGGTAAGGTTGTGAAGAGTGATTGAGACACTCGGTCGAGAATCGATTCGGTTTGTTTGGTTCCTACTTGTGCGTGGCGAGGTGTGTGCTATTATCCGTTGGGATGTTACGTGGTTGGGACTTCGGTGTTAGGGGAGTCTCTCTGTGAATGTGTTGTTGGGAATATCGCGTCATTCCGTGAATTGGCCTTATTGTGACTTGCTTGGAGTGTCAAGTGTTGGACACGGTTAGCATATGGTTAGCGATCGTGGGGTAGAGGGCGTTTGAGCAGTAGAGATAGTATGTGCATTACTATTGTTGTTGATCTTGGGTCTATGTGATTAGACCTTTCCATTTGTTGAATTTGTAGAAACACGATTAGAATGCGAAACCTTGGGGTGGGAGAGGAATCTCTGGAGCCATTATGGGCATTTGCGTATATATTATATCTTTAATGTGGCGTGCATATTATAGGTATTGTGGTTTATGGTCATACTGTGGGTTATACCATGAGAATGTAGTTGTATTTAGCATCGTATATGTTAAATGTGTGGTAGAAATGCATGTTATAGATGCGTGTGGTGGCATATATGTATATATATGTGGTTTGTCTCTTGAATAGGGACGGGGTAACCAGTAGTGGGTCTGATGGGCTAAATCAGATGAGAATGATTGGGTTGTGACCAGCATCATGTTTTTGAAAAATGTCTACAAAACTCTGGAAATTCGCATGGGAAGTGCAAAAACTAGATTTCAAATTTTTTTTTATAAATTTCAAAGTTTGGTTATTTTTTTCTGAAAATGCTTTTTGAACTAGAGAAATTTTTATGTGCTCAGACAAACCGATATGTTAATTGTTCCATTCAGTATTGTGGTTGTTGAGTTGTTGAGTAGTGACTTAGCTTCGAGAGCTAGTCGGTTGTTTTGGTGGTTTATTTCGGAAGAGATTGGGTTTTGTTGAAGTTTCGTATCTTGGTGTTGTCTTCTGTTGGGGCATGTGTCCTCGTTTAGTCCTTTTCTAGTGTGAGGGCGAATAGAACTTGATTGAGGATTGATTTCTTTGTATTGAGGGTTGGTAGTCAGTTGGCCTTCGTGTTGCCGTGACCTTAATTTCGGGGACGAAATTCTTTAAGGGGGGGAGGTTATAGCGGTCCCGGGTTTACCCCTTGTTGTATAGTGGTCCGGACATGTGTCCGTGGATGTTGGTAATTGAGTATTGTCTTATTTATGTCCTTTCTTGCTTTGTTTTTGAGTTCTGAGGATGTCTTTGGGCCGGGTTAGTCACAGGTTGGTTAAGCTTAAGAACCAAGTCTAGTTCTTGAGGTTTGTAGTCGGTCTCGGCGGACATGTTCTTTCAGCGGATGGATTGTTGTTGCTTATGTACGCCGGCGGAGGTTTTGGCGCCGGCGGAGAATGCACCCTTCGATTTCGTGCACTGCAAAACTTCGCAAGTGTGGTTTATGCGCCGAAGCGGGTCTTTGTGCGCCGAGCGTCTGATATGTTTTGGTGAGAGTTACGGGAGGGAGACTGCGCTCGGCGAAGTGGGATCTACGCTCGAGCGGAACCTGTTTTATGTGTCTTTACGCTCGAGCGGACCTGTCGTATGACTGAGTGGGACTGGGCATTTTAAATCACTTTTTGACTTATCTTCTTTCTCCTACTTTACCAAAACGCCATTTTCAGAGCTTCTCACTCAAAAACCATAACTTCTCTCTAAGTGTTGATCTAGCTAGAGTGTGTTGTTCACCTTTTGTCTTCACAAAAAGGGTGTTGATCGTCGAGGGCGTCATTTTGATCCGAATAGTTTGGTGTTTGGAGCATTTTGGTTTTGGGTCCTTCTCCTTTGGAGCTCATCTTTTGAGGTAGGGATGTCCTACTCCTCTTCATGAGTCTTGTCTTTAAATTTTAGCATTTGGATATGTTGGGGGTTGTTGCGTAATTTTTTGAGAAACTTTGGGGCCTTTTGTGCAATTTTACAAAAGTTGGGGTTTTGTTTAGAAATGAGCCTGTATGCATGTTTGGCATAGGAAAGGGAGTAAATGACGGATTGTAAATGAAAATGGAGCCTTAGGGTTGTTTTGTGAATTATGGTAATTTGCCCTAATTGGTTTAATTAATTAATGTATATAATTAATTAAAGAGAATGAGGAATTGGATTGAATATGTGGAAATTGAGAATGTACGGGGTTAAAGGGTGTAGTTGAATCGTGTATTACTCACCTGATTGAAATATGGTTATATTATCCATTTGTGCATTTATTTCCTGTTTAGAAATAAATTGCTTTGGCTACGGTGAAGAGTAGTGTTGATTGTTGTAGACAATGCATGCCTTGATTAGGCAAACTAAACCTAATCGAGTGGAAATGTCATAGAGTATGACAGTGATCGAATACATTAACTTTATGTATTGATTGAATGCGTATGTGGTTATGTGTTTATATGCATTGTTTGTGTTTGTGTATGGGAGGAGATAGGGGATGTACTCCACGGTTTAGGGGAAGATGGGGGATGTACCTCTAAACCGGTTAATCTGATGGCTAGGGGAAGATGGGGGATGTACCTCTAGGCCATTGGAAAATATTGGTTGTAGCTTATATGCTTGTCCATGGAAAATATTGGATGTAGCTTATATGCTTGTCCATGGAAAATATTGGAAATAGCTCATATGCTTTTCCATGGAGATGTGTTGAAGTGTTGTTTGTTGATATGATATAGCACTAAAATGTATATCGTTATCAATTGTGAAGTATAGAAAATGTTCCTATGTTAAGTTGATACAACACCAACATGTGTGTCATAAGTAAAGAATGAAAGTGGTTTATGTGTTAGTGATATAACTTGAAAAGGTTTTGGCCAGATATCTTGAGCAGTTTTCAAACTCTTGTTGAAAAGAAATGGAAAGTGAATTGGTACTTAAAATTTGGGTTGTCTTGAAATGGTAAAAGAATGTAAGTGTTGTCTCAGAATGTATAAGTGTAGGCCATCTGTTGATTGCTAATGTTTTAGGCATCGTTCATAGTTGGTTTAGTGTATTTCTACTGGGCTGTGGCTCACCCTATATGGGACACCATTTTCAGTCAGGAGCATGCCACCTCCAAGGATATCGCTTGAGAGGCTAGAGGCAGGCAGATGATTGTGGTTCTGACTGTATTTTGTTTTAATTACATGTAATTTCAAGCCAAGGGCTTTTCATGTATTTGAGTTAGCACTCTTCTGTTTGTAACCAAGTGTTAGCTTGGAAAGATGTAAGCCCATGGGGCGTTTAATCCTGTTGATTAACATGTAAAGATGTTTATCCCTTGTAGCAATGTATGTATGAATGGATGGGTTTTCTGTTATTATTTTGGGGGCGGCACACCACTATACCATAACGATGTATTTGGAAATTAAATGAAAATAGAAGTTGAATAAAATTAAAAATGGAAGTTGAATAGAGAAGCAAGTTGAATAAAAATGGAAGTTGAATAGAAAAGGAAATTGAAAATTAAAAAAGGAAGTCCTTAACAATCTATTTGGAAGTTAAATAAAAATAAAAATGGAAGTTCATTCAAGATCACATTATACCTTAACGATCTATTTGGAAATCAAATAAAAAATGAAGTTGAATAAAAATGGAAGTTGAATAGAAAAAGAAATTGAATAAAAATGGAAGTTGAATAAAATTAAAAATGGAAGTTTGCATAAAATTAAAAATGGAAGTTCATTCAAGAAACCACTATACCTTAACGATTTATTTGTAAATTAAAAAAAAAATAAGTTGAATAGAAAAAGAAATTGAATAAAAATAAAAATGGAAGTTGCATATAATTAAAAATGGAAGTTGAATAGAACATGAAATTGAATAACAATGGAAGTTGAATAAAAATGAAAGTCGCATGAAATTAGAAATTGAAGTTTATTCAAGAAACCAGTATACATTAACGATCTATTTGGAAATTAAATAAAAAAGAAAGTTGAAAAGAAAATGAAATTGAATAAAAATGGAAGTGGAATAAAAATAAAAATGGAAGTTGCATAAAATTAACAATGGAAATTCATTCAAGAAACCACTCTACCTTAACGATCTATTTGGAAATTAAATAAAAAAGGAAGTTGAATAAAATTAAAAATGGAAGTTGAATAAAAATAAAAATGGATGTTGAATAGAAAAGAAAATTGAATAAAAATAAAAATAGAAGTTGAATAAAATTAACAATGGAAGTTGCACAAAATTAACAATTGAAGTTCATCCAATAAACCATTATACCTTAACAATCTATTTGGAAGTTGAAAAAAATAAAATTGAATAAAAATAGAAGTTATATAAAATTAAAAATGAAAGTTGAATAGAAAAAAAAATAGAATATAATAGAAAAGAAAGTTGAATAGAAAAGGAAATTAAATAAAAATGGAAGTTGCATAAAAATAAAAAAAGGAGAGTTGAATAGAACATGAAATTGAATGAAAATGAAGTGAAATAGAAAAGAAAATTGAATAAAAATGGATGTAACGTCCTCAAAATAATGACAATAAACCCATCAATCGAACATGCATCAACATAATAAAAGTCCACATTCTTCTATTTAACTGAACTGTTCTGTACAAAAGTATTACATGTAAACAATAAAAGCGGGTGCCTTAAAGGCTTACAACTTTCCAAGTTAACACTTGGTTACAATCAAGAGAGCTCTAGCTCAATACACGTAAAGCCCTTGGCTTGAGGTTACATGTAACACATCAAAAGTAAATAGAAGTCAAAAAGTCCATCCGCCACTAGCCTCCCAAGCTAAGCCCTTGGAGGTGGCATGCTGCCTGTACCTGAAAATGATGTTCCCATATAAGGTGAGCCTGACCCAAGAGAAATATACTAAACCCGATTATGAATAATGACTAAAAGATTAACAGTTGATAGATGGTCAACACTTTTACACTCTTTCATAACACATTACAATTCCAAGACTTTCAAGTCTATATTCAATTCACTCTCCATTTTCATTAAATTCTCAATTTATAACTCATGGCTCAGAACCTGGCCACACAACTCATATGAGGCAATAACTCATATTAACCACTTACAACTTCATTACTTCCACAGATATGCATACTAGCTATATCACATTCCCAAGATAAGCATACGAGCTCTATCTACGGAGTCCATCCCCTATCTTCTCCCAAACAACATCCGGTTTAGAGGTACATCCCCTATCTTCCCCTAAACCGTGGAGTACATCCCCTATCTTCTCCAACACAACACAATGCATATAAACAACAATTATACACATCACAAATCAATACATAAAGTTAATGTATTCTTCAACTGTCATACTCAATGACACATTTCAATGATTGGTTTTAATTTACCTAATCATCATGCATTGTCTACAACAATCATAGCTATCCTCCACCGATAGCCCAAAGCGATATTTCTAAGCGTAAAAATAAATGTGCAATGGATATATAATCAACATCTCAATTCCACAATTAATTATACCAATTAATTTAACCAATGTAATTAGGACATTTTCCATAATTAACATTACAACCCTTAGGTTCCATTTTCATCAATGATTCCACATTAATCTCATTTCTATGTACCAACCGTACATATAGGTTTATTTAAAACAAAACCCCAAACTTTTATAAAATTGCATAAAAGCCCCAAACTTTCTCAAAATTACATAACTATCCCCAACACATCAAAATGTCAAAATTCAAAGACAGAATCCATAAAGAGGAGTAGGATATCCCTACCTCAAAGTTTGAGCTCAAAAGGAGATGAAGACCCAAAGATCAAAATGCTCCAAACACCGACTTTTCAGATTAGATCGAAGCCCCCGACGACCTCTACCTTTTTAACAAAGCAAGAAGGGTAGGAAATGATCCTAGATAGATCAATCCTTAGAGAGAATATAAAGTTAGAGAGAGAAGCTCTCAGATCTTGAAGATTAGATCAAAAGTTTATAAAAAATCTAACTTGAAACTTCATTGCCGAATCGATATAAACAGCTCGCTCGGCGAAGACTTGGTCGCCGAGCGACTGGATACCTGAAAACCTCGCCGAGCCAAGAAGGTCTCGCCGAGCCAACGACTCAAGCTCGCTCGGCGAAGAAAAGCTCGCTCGAGCCAGGCGCTCGACCCTTCAGGTCTGCAACTAGACGCACCGTCGAGCGACAAACTGCTCGCTCGAGCGAAGACCGAACCAGACCACTCGTGCGAAGAACAGCTCGCTCGAGCCAGAAATCATGGTGTTCAGGTGCAAGACAGATCGCTGCCGCCGAAGCCACTCTGGCTCGACCCACCAGACACAAAACTCAACTCTCGCTCGAGCGACCAACTCCTCGCTCGAGCGAAGGACAAAAATTCTGGGCAGCAACCCTTGGCTCCCAAACACAACCAACCTGAAACAAACCTGCCCAACACATCCTATAACTCAAATACAATATATGAAAGGACGTAAACAAGACAACAATCCACTACCAACATCCACGGACACATGTCCGGATCACTATACAACAAGGGGTAGACCCGAGATCGCTATAATGGAAGTTGAATAAAAATAAAAATGGAAGTTGCATAAAATTAAAAAAGGAAGTTAAATAGAAAAAGAAATTGAATAAAAAATAAAAATGAAAGTTGCATAAAAATAAAAAGGAAGTTGAATAAAATTAAATTAAAAATGAAGTTGAATAGAAAAGGAAATTGAATAAAAAAGGAAGTTGCATAAAAATGGAAGTTGCATAAAATTAACAATGGAAGTTAATTCAAGAAACCACTATACCATAACGATCTATTTGGAAATTAAATAAAAATAGAAGTTGAATAAAATTAAAAATGAAAGTTGCATAAGATTAACAATGGAAGTTGAATAGAGAAGCAAGTTGAATAAAAATGGAAGTTGAATAGAAAAGGAAATTGAAAATTAAAAAAGGAAGTCCTGAACGATCTATTTGGAAGTTAAATAAAAATAAAAATGGAAGTTCATTCAAGATCACATTATACCTTAACCATTTATTTGGAAATCAAATAAAAAATGTAGTTGAATAAAAATGAAAGTTGAATAGAAAAGGAAATTGAATAAAAATGGAAGTTGCATAAAATTAAAAATGGAAGTTTATTCAAGAAACCACTATACCTTAACGATTTATTTGTAAATTAAAAAAAAATAAGTTGAATAGAAAAAGAAATTGAAGAAAAATAGAAATGGAAGTTGCATATAATTAAAAACGGAAGTTGAATAGAAAAGGAAGTTGAATAGAACATGAAATTGAATAACAATGGAAGTTGAATAAAAATGGAAGTTGCATAAAATTATAAATTGAAGTTTATTCAAGAAACCAGTATAAATTAACGATATATTTGGAAATTAAAAAAAAAGAAAAGGAAATTGAATAAAAAGTGGAAGTTGAATAAAAATAAAAATGGAAGTTGCATAAAAATAAAAATGGAAGTTGCATAAAATTAACAATAGAAGTTCATTCAAGAAACCACTCTACCTTAACGATCTATTTGAAAATTAAATAAAAAAGGAAGTTGAATAAAATTAAAAATGGAATTTGAATAGAAAAGAAAATTGAATAAAAATAAAAATGGAAGTTGAATGAAATTAACAATGGAAGTTGCATAAAATTAACAATTGAAGTTCATTCAATAAATCATTATACCTTAACGATCTATTTGTAAGTTGAATAAAAATAAAATTGAATAAAAATGGAAGTTGCATAAAATTAAAAATGGAAGTTGAATAAAAATGGAAGTTGCATAAAATTAGAAATTGAAGTTTATTCAAGAAACCAGTATACATTATCGATATATTTGGAAATTAAAAAAAAAAAGAAAAGTAAATTGAATAAAAAGTGGAAGTTGAATAAAAATAAAAATGGAAGTTGCATAAAAATAAAAATGGAAGTTGCATAAAATTAACAATGGAAGTTCATTCAAGAAACCACTCTACCTTAACGATCTATTTGAAAATTAAATAAAAAAGGAAGTTGAATAAAATTAAAAATGGAATTTGAATAGAAAAGAAAATTGAATAAAAATTAAAATGGAAGTTGAATGAAATTAACAATGGAAGTTGCATAAAATTAACAATTGAAGTTCATTCAATAAATCATTATACCTTAACGATCTATTTGTAAGTTGAATAAAAATAAAATTGAATAAAAATGGAAGTTGCATAAAATTAAAAATGGAAGTTGAATAGAAAAGAAAATAGAATTGAATAGAAAAGAAAGTTGAATAGAATAGGAAATTGAATAAAAATGGAAGTTGCATAAAAATAAAGAGGAGAGTTGAATAGAACATGAAATTGAATAAAAATGAAGTGAAATAGAAAAGGAAATTGAATAAAAATGAAAGTTGAATAAAAATAAAAATGGAAGTTGCATAAAATTAAAAAAGGAAGTTAAATAGAAAATGAAATTGAATAAAAAATAAAAATAGAAGTTGTATAAAAATAAAAAGGAAGTCGAATAAAATTAAATTAAAAATGAAGTTGAATAGAAAAGGAAATTGAATAAAAAATGAAGTTGAATAAAAATGGAAGTTGCATAAAATTAACAATGGAAGTTAATTCAAAAAACCACTATACCATAACGATCTATTTGGAAATTTAATAAAAATAGAAGTTGAATAAAATTAAAAATGGAAGTTGCATAAGATTGACAATGGAAGTTGAATAGAGAAGCAGCTTGAATAAAAATGGAAGTTGAATAGAAAATGAAATTGAAAATTAAAAAAGGAAGTCCTTAACGATCTATTTGGAAGTTAAATAAAAATAAAAATAGAAGTTCATCCAAGATCACACTATACCTTAAGGATCTATTTGGAAATCAAATAAAACATGAAGTTGAATAAAAATGGAAGTTGAATAGAAAAGAAAATTTAATAAAAATGGAAGATGAATAAAAATAAAAATGAAAGTTGCATAAAATTAACAATAGAAGTTGATTCAAGAAACCACTAAACCTTAACGATCTATGTGGAAATTAAATAAAAAAGGATGTTGAATAGAATAGGAATGTAAATAAAACAATGAAGTTGAATAGAATAGGAAATTGAATAGAAATGGAAATTGAATAGAAAAGGAAATTGGATAAAAATGGAAGTTGAATAAAAATAAAAATGGAAGTTGAATAGAAAAGGACATTGAATCAAAATGGAAGTTGAACAAAAATAAAAATGGAAGTTGCATAAAATTAAAAATGGAAGTTCATTGAAGAAACCACTATACCTTAACGATCTATTTGGAAATCAAATAAAAAAGAAAGTTGAATGGAAATGGAAATTGAATAAAAGTGGAAGTTGAATAAAAATAAAAATGGAACTTGCATAAAATTAAAAATGGAAGTTCATTCAAGAAACTATTATACCTTAACAATCTATTTGGAAATTAAATAAAAAGGGAAGTTGAATACAAAGGGAAATTGAATAAAAATTGAAGTTGAATAAAAATAAAAAAGGAAGTTTCATAAAATTCACAATTGAAGTTTATTCAAGGAACCACTATACCATAAAGATCTGTTGGGAATTAAAATCGAAAAGGAAGTTGAATAGAAAAGACAATTGAATAAAAATGAAAGTTGCATAAATTTAAAAATGGAAGTTGAATAAAATTAAAAATGGCGGTTCATTGAAGAAACCACTATACCTTAACGATCTATTTGGAAATTAAATAAAAAGGGAAGTTGAATACAAAGGGAAATTGAATAAAAATGGAAGTTGAATAAAAATAAAACTGGAAATTGCATAAAATTAACAATGGAAGTTCATTCAAGAAACCACTATACCATAACGATCTATTGGGAATTAAAATCGAAAAGGAAGTTGAATAGAAAAGACAATTGAATAAAAATGGAAGTTGCATAAATTTAAAAATGGAAGTTGAATAAAATTAAAAATGGCGGTTCATTGAAGAAACCACTATACCTTAACAATCTATTTGGAAATTAAATAAAAAAGGAAGTTGAATAAAAATAAAAATGAAAGTTGAATAAAATTAAAAATAAAAATTCAATCAAGAAACCACTATACTTTGACGATCTATGTGGAAATTAAATATAAAAGGAAGTTGAATAGAAAAGGAAATTGAATAAAAATGGAAGTTGAATAAAAATAAAAATTGAAGTTGCATAAAAATAAAAATGAATAAAAATGGAAGTTGAATACAAATAAAAATAGAAGTTGCATAAAATAAAAATCGAAGTTTATTCAAGAGACCACTATACCTTAACGATCTTTTTGAAAATTAACTAAAAAAGGAAGTTGCATTAAATTAAAAAATGGAAGTTCATTCGAGAAACCACTATACCTTAATGATCTATTTGGAAATTAAAGAAAAAAAGTAGTTGAATAAAAAAGGAAATTGAATAAAAATGGAAGTTGAATAAAATTAAAAATGGAAGTTGCATAAAATTAAAAATGGAAGTTGCATAAAATTAAAAATGGAAGTTAATTCAAGAAATCATTATACCTTAGCGATCTATTTGGAAAGTAAATAAAAAATGAAATTGAATAGAATAGGAAATTGAATAAAAAAGGAAGTTGAATAGAAAAGGAAATTGGATAAAAATGGAAGTTGAACAAAACTAATAATAGAAGTTGAATTGAAAAGGACATTGAATCAAAATGGAAGTTGAATAAAAATAAAAATGGAAGTTGCATAAAATTAAAAATGAAAGTTCATTGAAGAAACAACTATACCTTAACGATCTATTTGGAAATTAAATAAAAAAGAAAGTTGAATACAAATGGAAATTGAATAAAAATAGAAGTTGAAGAAAAATAAAAACGGAAGTTGCATAAAATTAACAATAAAAGTTCATTCATGAAACCACTATACCTTAATGATCTATTTGGAAATTAAATAAAAAAAGAAGTTGAACATAAAATGAAATTAAATAAAAATGAAGTGAAATAGAAAAGGAAATTGAATAAAAATGGAAGTTGCCTAAAATTAAAAATGGAAGTTGTATAAAATTAACATTGGAAGTTCATTCAAGAAACCACTATACCTTAACGAATTATTTGGAAATTAAATAAAAAATAAAGTTGAATAGAAAGGGAAATTGAATAAAATAAAAATGGAAGTTGCATAAAATTAGCAATAAAAGTTCATCCAAGAAACCATTATACGTTAACGATCTATTTGGAAATTAAATAAAAATGGAAGGTGAATAAAAATAAAAAAAGGAAGTTGCATAAAATTCACAATTGAAGTTCATTCAAGAAACCACTATACCATAAAGATCTATTGGGAAATTAAATCAAAAAGGAAGTTGAATAGAAAAGACAATTGAATAAAAATGGAAGTTGAATAAAAATAACAAAGGAAGTTACATAAAATTCACAATTGAAGTTCATTCAAGAAACCACTATACCATAAAGATCTATTGGGAAATTAAATCAAAAAGGAAGTTGAATAGAAAAGACAATAGAATAAAAATGGAAGTTGCATAAAATTAAAAATAGAAGTTGAATAAAATTAAAAATGACAGTTCATTGAAGAAACCATTATACCTTAACGATCTATTTCAAAATTAAATAAAAAAGGAAGTTGAATAAAAATAAAAATGAAAGTTGAATAAAATTAAAAATGGAAATTTATTCAAGAAACCACTATACCTTAACGATCTATTTGTAAATTAAATAAAAAAATGAAGTTAAATAAAAATTGAAGTTGAATAAAAAAGGAAATTGAATAAAAATAAAATTGGGAGTTGCATAAAATTAACAATGGAAGTTGAATAGAAATGGAAATTGAATAAAAATAGAAGTTGAATAGAAAAGGAAATTTAATAAAAATGAAATTTGCATCAAAATTGAAAATCGAAGTTCATTCAAGAAACCACTATATCATGACGATCTATTTGGAAATTAAATAAAAAAGAAAGTTGAATAGAAAGGGAAATTGAATAAAATAAAAACTGAAGTTGAATAAAATTAAAAATGGAAGTTGCCTAAAATTAACAATGGAATTTAATTCAAAAAACCACTATACCTTAATGATTTCGTTATTTTCTATTCAACTTCCATTTCGATTTTTATTTTTATTTAACTTCTATTTGGAAATTGAATAAAAATGAAAGTTGAATAAAAATGGAAGTTAAATAAAATTAGAAATTGAAGTTTATTCAATAAACCACTATACCTTACAGGTCTATTTGGAAATTAAATAAAAAAGGAAGTTGAATAAAAATGGAAGTTGCATAAAATTAACAATGTAAGTTTATTCAAGAAACCACTATACCTTAACGATCTATTTGGAAATTAAATAAAAAAAAAACGTTGAATAGAAAAGGAAATTGAATAAAAATGGAAGTTGCCTAAAATTACAAATGGAAGTTCATAAAATTAAAAATGTAAGTTGCATAAAATTAAAAATGAAAGTTGCATAAAAATAAAAATGGCAGTTGAATAGAAAAGGAAATTAAATAAAAATGGAAGTTGAAAGCAAGTTGAATAAAAATGGAAGTTGAATAGAAAAGGTAATTGAAATAAAAAAGGAAGTTGAATAGGAAAGGAAATTCAATAAAAATAAAAATGGATGTTCATTGAAGATCACACTATACCTTAACGATATATTTGGAAATTAAATAGAAAAGGGAGTTTAATAGAAAAGGAAATTTAATAAAATTGGAAGTTGAATAAAAATAAAAATGGAAGTTGCATAAATTTAAAAATGGAAGTTCATTCAAAAAACACTATACCTTAACGATCTATTTGGAAATTAAATAGAAAAGGAAATTGAATACAAATGGAACTTGAATAAGAATAAAAACGGAAGTTGAATAAAAATAAAAATGGAAGTTGCATAAAATTAAAAATGGAAGTTCATTCAAGAAACCACTGTACCTTAATGATTTATTTAGAAATTAAATAAAAATGGAAGTTGCTTAAGATTAAAAATGGAAGTTTATTCAATAAACCACTATAACTTAACGATCTATTTGGAAATTAAAAAAAAAAAAGAATTAAATAAAAAATGGAAGTTGCATAAAATTTAAAATGGAAGTTCAATTTCGTTTTCTATTCAATTTCCTATTCTATTCAACTTCCATTTTTATTCAACTTCCTTTTTTATTTAATTTCCAAATAGATCGTTAAGGTATAGTGGTTTCTTGAATGAACTTCCAGTTTTATTTTTATTGAACTTCCATTTTTAATTTTACTCAACTTCCATTTTTATTTAACTTCCATTTTTATTAAATTTCCATTTCTATTCAACTTCCTTTTCAATTCAACTTCCATTTTTATTCAACTTCCTTTTGTATTTAATTTTTTTATTTAATTTCCAAAAAATTAAAAATGAAAGTTCATTGAAAAACCACTATACCTTAACGATCTATTTGGAAATTAAATAAAAAGGAAATTAAATATAAATATAAATGGAAGTTGAATAAAATTAAAAATAAAAGTTGAATAAAAATAAAAATTGAAGTTGAATAAAAATGGAAATTGAATAGAAATTGGAAATCGAATAAAAATGAAAGTTGAATAAAAATAAAAATGGAAGTTGCATCAAAATTAACAATCTAAGTTCATTCAATAAACCACTATACATTAACGATAATTTCCAAATAGATCGTTAAGGTATAGTGCTTTATTGAATGAACTTCCATTTTTAATTTTGATGCAACTTCCATTTTTATTTAATTTCCGAATAGATCGTTAACGTATAGTGGTTTCTTGGATGGACTTCCATCATTAATTTTATGCATTTACGATCTATTTGGAAATTAAGTAAAAAATGAAGTCGAATAGAAAAGGAAATTGAATAAAAATGGAAGTTGCATAAAATTAACGGTAGAAGTTCATTCAAGAAACCACTATACCTTAACGATCTATTTGGAAATTAAATAAAAAATGAAGTTGAATAGAAAACAAAATTGAATAAAAATAAAAATGAAAGTTGCCTAAAATTAACAATGGAAGTTAATTCAAAAAACAACTCTGCCTTAACGATCTATTTGGAAATCAAATAAAAAATGTAGTTGAATAGAAAAGGAAATTGAATAAAAAAAAAAATGGAAGTTGAATAAAAATAAAAATAAAAAGTTGAATAAAAAAAGGAAGCTGAATAGAAAAGGAAATTGAATAAAATTAAAAATTGAATAAAAATAAAAATGGAAGTTCATTTAAGAAACTCAGTAACAACCCTCACTTTACTCTAGTCATGCTTGAATATATTACATGATCTTGTCTTAATATGTTGCATTTGCAAACCTTGATTTGTCTTGCATAAGTGTTACTTGCATGCCTTGTTCCTTGTTTAGTGTGTGTTTAGCCTAGGTTAATCCAAGCCGAGGTCACCTTAAGCCTAGAACTATCTTGGAACCCTTTTCCGGTTGACCTCCACCTCTGCCTCTAACATGTAGGCCGATGTGTATTATCTAGGCCGAGATGTTACCTTCTTGCTGAGTGATCTTGTTCTGGATTGGTGCGACCTAGACCGAGGTGTGGCACATCTAGGCGAGGTGTGTACAGCTAGGCCAAGTGTTGTCCTTTCGGCCGAGATCATTGCTTTCTTACTTGCCGATGCCTTGTTATTAGCCGAGATCATTACCTGCAGTGCCTATGCCATCTTGCTTGTTGAATACACTTTGTCATAAGTCTTTTCTTTTCACTCAATCACCTTTTGAGGAGAACCAACCCGGTAGTGCCACGTGTCCGAACTGAGTGTTAAATTAGCCGGTAGAGAGAGAAATGTATCATTTGTTATATTTCTTTGTTCTTGAGGAGAGAAGCTCTAGAAGAGGAGGAGGAGTTCCTAGAGAGGAAGTAAATTTCAAGCTTGATCTTTGGGTGCTTGAACCGTTAGATTCGAGTTTTGAGGTTAGAATCTTAATCCACTCTTGTTGTTCTCATTGATCATCTAGCTGCATTGCATGATCAGACCTGATTTGCAAGCCATGCATCTATTTAAAGTTGGGTTTAGAAAGAGAAAGTGGCATTCATGTGTTCTTGAAGAAAAAGCCTTGTTTGATCCGAAAGTTTGCATTAAGATTCATGTTTTGTGTTTGTCTTCATAAGGTCTTCAAGTATGGGTACCCAGATCCATATTTTCGAACTCATATCATGAAATCTCAGATTTTGTAATAACAAGTTGTGATTTAAGCATGCATGTTCTTCATGTTCTTCAAAGGGAAACCCAGATTTTCCCGACTTTGCTTTTGAATGTGGTCGTCGGGACCACACCTCGACGGGAAGGTGTGGGACCTCGGCCAAGACCTGGTTGGTGCCCAGCATGTTTTCCCGAGATGAGAAACAGTGTTTTGTTTTGATTTGACTTAGCTTTTGAAGAATGCCAAGATCATTTGTATTTATGTAAAGCTTGTTTAAAGGATGCATTTCATGTCCATCATTGAGCATCTCCCCTTGCCTTATTGAAATGCATTCAATGGGATTTGTTATGTGATTGTAGGCATTGGATCTTTGCTTGTAACCCCGACGTTAGAAGAACTATGTGAGTGGTATTTTTAATAAAGTTATGTTATAAAGTTTTGATAAAGCTTTGCCTTGCTTGTGTTGGAAAAGTATTTGTTAAGCATGAATGACTGTCCCTATTTTGTGTATCAAATATTAGCTTTGGTTTTGATAACATTCTTGACAAGTTAAATGCGTGCTAGGGGACTATAAGCATTTGTAGCACAACCTTTGAAAGTCCGTGCTAGGGAACTATAAGCATTTGTAGCACAACCTTTGAAAGTCCGTGTGCTAGGGGACTATAAGCATTTGTAGCACAACCTTTGAAAGTCCATACGTGCTAGAGGACTCTAAGCTTTTGTAGCACCTTTGTTAATGTCATTCCTTGAAACTTGAAAGCCTTGAAAGACTTTGATTGATGAAGCTTGTGATTTGTTAGATGAACTTGATTCATCCCATATTTTGTTACAAGTTATGATTATGTATTGTTTCGTTAAAGATCTCGAATATCATACATGCAAACCCTTTATTACTTGTACCATTCACTGAGTATCTAAGCTCACCCTCTATATATATATATGTAGGTGATGAAGCGGACGGCTGACGCCTAGATATGCTTTGCAACTTGTTTTGGATTCGCATTTAGTAGCATCTTGAAGATCATGCTTCTTAGCTTGCATTTCATTGTGTTTTGTATATGATGGCTTGAGAAGCCTTTTGGTCAAGATGTATCTTTGTACTTCATTTTGTTTGTATTCAAGTTGTAAAGCTATGTGAAGATGTATGCCATTCCATTTGATTTATGCAGCTCTTGTGGACTAATTAGAATTAAATTATTGCTTCGCACATGTGAGCCCCATATGTATACTGCTTGTGTGTGAATCTTTAAGAGTTGGCCTTTGGTAATCTCGAATTACTGGCTATCACGGCACCATTCTACTAGGGGCAGAATGGGGTTGTGACAAAACCACTATACCTTAACGATCTATTTGGAGATTAAATAAAAAAGCAAGATGAATAGAAAAGGAAATTCAATAAAAAAGGAAGTTGAACACAAAAGGATGGAAGTTAATTTAAGAAACCACTATACCTTAACGATTTACTTGGAAATTTAATAAAAATGGAAGTTGCATTAAATTAAAGACAAAAGGCTAAGTAAAATTGAAAAGAAAATTAAATAAAAATGGAAGTTCATGAAATTAAAAATGGAAGCTGAGTAAAAATAAAAATGGAAGTTGCATAAAAATAAAAATGGAAGTTGCCTAAATTTAAAAATGGAAGCTGAATAGAAATAAAAATGGAAGTTCATTCAAGAAATCACTATACCTTAACGATCTGTTTGAAAATTAAATAAAAAAGGAAGTCGAATGGAAAAGAAAATTGAATAATAAATGGAAGTTGAATAAAATTAAAAATGGAAGTTCATTCAAGAAACCACTATACCTTAACGATTTATTTGTAAATTAAAAAAAAGAGGAAGTTGAATAGAAATGGAAATTTAATAAAAATAGAAGTTGAACAAAAATAAAAATGGAAGTTGCATAAGATTAATAATGGAAGTTCATTCAAGAAACCGCTATACCTTAACGGTCTATTTGGAAGTTGAATAAAAGAGGAAGTTAAATAGAAAAATTCATTGAATCGAAATGGAAATTGAATAAAAATCGAAGTTGAATAAAAATAAAAAGAAAGTTGAATAAAAAAAAGGAAGCTGAACAGAAAAGGAAATTGAATAAAATTAAAAATTGAATAAAAATAAAAACGGAAGTAGCATAAAATTAAAAATTAAGTTGAATAAAAATAAAAATGGAAGTTCATTCAAAAAACAACTATACCTTAACGATCTATTTAGAGATTAAATAAAAAACGAAGATGAATAGAAAAGGAAATTGAATAAGAAAGGAAGTTGAATACAAAAGGATGGAAGTGCATTCAAGAAACCACTATACCTTAACGATCTATTTCAAAATTAAATAAAAAAGGAAGTTGAATAGAAAAGGAAATTAAATAAAAAAGGAAGTTGAATAGAAAAGAAAATTGAATAATAAATGGAAGTTGAATAAAATTAAAAATGGAAGTTCATTCAAGAAACCACTATACCTTAACGATTTATTTGTAAATTAAAAAAAAGAGCAAGTTGAATAGAAATGGAAATTTAATAAAAATGGAAGTTCATTCAGGAAACCACTGTACCTTAACGATCGATTTGGAAATTAAATAAAAAAAGAAAGTTGAATAAAAATGGATGTCGAATAAAAATAAAAATAAAAATAAAAAAGGAAATTGAATAAAAATGGAAGTTCATTCAAGAAACCACTATACCTTAACGATCTATTTGGAGATTAAATAAAAAAGGAAGATGAATAGTAAAGGAAATTGAATAAAAAAGGAAGTTGAATACAAAAGAATGGAAGTTCATTCAAAAAACCACTATATCTTAACGATTTATTTGAAAATTAAATAAAAAAGGAAGTTGAATAAAAAAGAAAATTGAATAACAAATGGAAGTTGAATAAAATTAAAAATGGAAGTTCATTCAAGAAACCACTATACCTTAACGATTTATTTGGAAATTAAAAAAAAAAGTGCAAGTTGAATAGAAATGGAAATTTAATAAAAATGGAAGTTCATTCAAGAAACCACGGTACCTTAACGATCGATTTGGAAATTAAATAAAAAAGAAAGTTGAATAAAAATGGATGTCGAATAAAAATAAAAATAAAAATGGAAGTTGCATAAAAACGGAAGTTGAATAAAAATAAAAAAGGAAATTGAATAAAAATGGAAGTACATTCAAGAAACCACTATACCTTAACGATCTATTTGAAAATTAAACAAACAAGGAAGTTGAATAGAAAAGAAGTTGAATAAAAATGGAAGATGAATAAAAATAAAAGTTGAATAGAAAAGGAAGTTCAATAAAAAATGAAGTCGAATAAAAATAAAAATGGAAGTTGCATAAAATTAAAAATAGAAGTTCATTCAAGAAACCACTATACCCTAACGATTTCTTTGAAAATTAGGTAAAAAATGAAATAGAATAGAAAAGATTAAAAATTTAAGTTCATGAAATTAAAAATGGAAGCTGAGTAAAAATAAAAATGGAAGTTAAATAAAAATAAAAATGAAAGTTGCATAGAAATAAAAATGGAAGTTGCCTAAATTTAAAAATGAAAGTTGAATAGAAATAAAAATGGAAGTTCATTCAAAAACTAGTATACCTTAACGATCTATTTGAAAATTAAATAAAAAAGGAAGTTGAATAGAAAAGGAAATTAAATAAAAAATGAAGTTGAATAGAAAAGAAAATTGAATAATAAATGGAAGTTGAATAAAATTAAAAATGGAAGTTCATTCAAGAAACCACTATACCTTAACGATTTATTTGTAAATTAAAAAAGAGAGGAAGTTGAATAGAAATGGAAATTTAATAAAAATGGAAGTTGAACAAAAATAAAAATGAAAGTTGCATAAGATTAACAAGGGAAGTTCATTCAAGAAATCCCTATACCTTAACGGTCTATTTGGAAATGAAATAAAAGAGGAAGTTAAATAGAAAAGTTCATTGAATAGAAATGGAAATTAAATAAAAATCAAAGTTCAATAAAAATAAAAACAGAAGTTGAATAGAAATAAAAAAGAAAGTTGAATAAAAAAAGGAAGCTGAACAGAAAAGGAAATTGAATAAAATTAAAAATTGAATAAAAATAAAAATGAAAGTTGCATAAAATTAAAAATTGAAGTTGAATAAAAATAAAAATGGAAGTTCAATCAAGAAACCACTATACCTTAACGATCTATTTGGAGATTAAATAAAAAAGGAAGATGAATAGAAAAGGAAATTGAATAAAAAAGGAAGTTGAATACAAAAGGATGGAAGTTAATTCAAGAAACCACTATACCTTAACGATCTATTTGAAAATTAAATAAAAAAGGAAGTTGAATAAAAAAGAAAATTGAATAACAAATGGAAGTTGAATAAAATTAAAAATGGAAGTTCATTCAAGAAACCACTATACCTAAACGATTTATTTGTAAATTAAAAAAAAGAGGAAGTTGAATAGAAATGAATATTTAATAAAAATGGAAGTTCATTTAAGAAACCACTACCTTAACGATCTATATAGAAATTAAATAAAAAAGAAAGTTGAATAAAAATGGATGTTGAATAAAAATAAAAATAAAAATGGAAGCTGCATAAAAACAGAAGTTAAATAAAAATAAAAAGGGAAATTGAATAAAAATGGAAGTTCATTCAAGAAACCACTATACCTTAACAATCTATTTGAAAATTAAACAAAAAAGGAAGTTGAATAGAAAAGAAGTTGAATAAAAATGGAAGATGAGTAAAAATAAAAGTTGAATAGAAAAGGAAGTTAACTAAAAAATGAAGTCGAATAAAAATAAAAATGGAAGTTGCATAAAATTAAAAATGGAAGTTCATTCAAGAAACCACTATACCCTAACAATTTGTTTGGAAATTAAGTAAAAAATGAAGTAGAATAGAAAAGATTAAAAATTGAAGTTCATGAAATTAAAAATGGAAGCTGAGTAAAAATAAAAACAGAAGTTAAAAAAAAAATAAAAATGGAAGTTGCATAAAAATAAAAATGGAAGTTGCTTAAATTTAAAAATGGAAATTGAATAGAAATAAAAATGGAAGTTCATTCAAGAAACCAGTATACCTTAACGATCTATTTGAAAATTAAATAAAAAAGGAAGTTGAATAGAAAAGGACATTAAATAAAAAAGGAAGTTGAATAGAAAAGAAAATTGAATAACAAATGGAAGTTGAATAAAATTAAAAATGGAAGTACATTCAAGAAACCACTATACCTTAACGATTTATTTGTAAATTAAAAAAAAGAGGAAGTTGAATAGAAATAGAAATTTAATAAAAATGGAAGTTGAATAAAAATAAAAATGGAAGTTGCAAAAGATTAACAATGGAAGTTCATTCAAGAAACCACTATACCTTAACGGACTATTTGGAAGTTGAACAAAAGAGGAAGTTAAATAGAAAAGTTCAATGAATAAGAATGGGAATTGAATAAAAATCAAGTTCAATAAAAATAAAAATGGAAGTTGAATGGAAATAAAAAGAAAGTTGAATAAAAAAGGAGAATTTGAGCAGAAAAGGAAATTGAATGAAATTAAAAATACAATAAAAATAAAAATGAAAGTTGCATAAAATGAAAAATTGAAGTTGAATAAAAATAAAAATGGAAGTTCAATCAAGAAACCACTATACCTTAACGATCTATTTGGAGATTAAATAAAAAAGGAAGATGAATAGAAAAGGAAATTGAATAAAAAAGGAAGTTGAATACAAAAGGATGGAAGTTAATTCAAGAAACCACTATACCTTAACGATCTATTTGAAAATTAAATAAAAAAGGAAGTTGAATAAAAAAGAAAATTGAATAACAAATGGAAGTTGAATAAAATTAAAAATGGAAGTTCATTCAAGAAACCACTATACCTAAACGATTTATTTGTAAATTAAAAAAAAGAGGAAGTTGAATAGAAATGAATATTTAATAAAAAAGGAAGTTCATTTAAGAAACTACTGTACCTTAACGATCTATTTAGAAATTAAATAAAAAAGAAAGTTGAATAAAAATGGATGTTGAATAAAAATAAAAATAAAAATGAAAGCTGCATAAAAACAGAAGTTAAATAAAAATAAAAAGGGAAATTGAATAAAAATGGAAGTTCATTCAAGAAACCACTATACCTTAACAATCTATTTGAAAATTAAACAAAAAAGGAAGTTGAATAGAAAAGAAGTTGAATAAAAATGGAAGATGAATAAAAATAAAAGTTGAATAGAAAAGGAAGTTAAATAAAAAATGAAGTCGAATAAAAATAAAAATGGAAGTTGCATAAAATTAAAAATGGAAGTTCATTCAAGAAACCACTATACCCTAACAATTTATTTGGAAATTAAGTAAAAAATGAAGTAGAATAGAAAAGATTAAAAATTGAAGTTCATGAAATTAAAAATGGAAGCTGAGTAAAAATAAAAACGGAAGTTAAAAAAAAATAAAAATGGAAGTTGCATAAAAATAAAAATGGAAGTTGCTTAAATTTAAAAATGGAAATTGAATAGAAATAAAAATGGAAGTTCATTCAAGAAACCAGTATACCTTAACGATCTATTTGAAAATTAAATAAAAAGGGAAGTTGAATAGAAAAGGACATTAAATAAAAAAGGAAGTTGAATAGAAAAGAAAATTGAATAACAAATGGAAGTTGAATAAAATTAGAAATGGAAGTACATTCAAAAAACCACTATACCTTAACGATTTATTTGTAAATTAAAAAAAAAGAGGAAGTTGAATAGAAATAGAAATTTAATAAAAATGGAAGTAGAATAAAAATAAAAATGGAAGTTGCATAAGATTAACAATGGAAGTTCATTCAAGAAACCACTATACCTTAACGGACTATTTGGAAGTTGAACAAAAGAGGAAGTTAAATAGAAAAGTTCAATGAATAGAAATGGAAATTGAATAAAAATCGAAGTTCAAAAAAAATAAAAATGGAAGTTGAATAGAAATATAAAAGAAAGTTGAAGAAAAAAAGGAATTTGAGCAGAAAAGGAAATTGAATGAAATTAAAAATTGAATAAAAATAAAAATAGAAGTTGCAAAAAATTAAAAATTGAAGTTGAATAAAAATAAAAATGGAAGTTCATTCAAGAAACAATATACTTTAACGATCTATTTGGAGATTAAATAAAAAGGAAGATGAATAGAAATTAAAATTCAACAAAAAAGGAAGTTGAATAGAAAAGGATGGAAGTTAATTCAAATAACCAGTATACCTTAACGATCTACTTGAAAATCAAACAAAAAAAAGATGAATAGATAAGAAAATTGAATAAGAAATGGAAGTTGAATAAAATTAAAAATGAAAGTTCATTCAATAAACCACTATACCTTAACGATTTATTTGTAAATTAAAAAAAAAGAAGAGGAAGTTGAATAGAAATGGAAATTTCATAAAAATGGAAGTTCATTCAACAAGCCACTGTACCTTAACGATCTATTTGGAAATTAAATAAAAAAGAAAGTTGAATAAAAATGGATGTTGAATAAAAATAAAAATAAAAATGGAACTTGCACAAAAATGGAAGTTAAATAAAAATAAAAAAGAAAATTGAATAAAACTAGAAGTTCATTCAAAAAACTACTATACCTTAACGATCTATTTGAAAATGAAACAAAAAAGGAAGTTGAATAGAAAAGAAGTTGAATAAAAACGGAAGATGAATAAAAATAAAAGTTGAATAGAAAAGGAAATTAAATAAAAAATCAAGTCGAATAAAAATAAAAATGAAAGTTCATTCAAGAAACCACTATACCCTAACGATTTATTTGGAAATTAAGTAAAAAATGAAGTTGAATAGAAAAGATTAAAAATTGAACATCATTCAAGAGACCACTATACCCTGACGATCTATTTGGAAATTAAATAAAAAACAAAGTTGAATAAAAATGGATGTTGAATAAAAATAAAAATAAAAATAAAAATGGAAGTTGTAGAAAAACGGAAGTTGAATAAAAATAAAAACGGAAATTGAATAAAAATGGAAGTTCATTCAAGAAACCACTATACCTTAACGATCTATTTGAAAATTAAACAAAAAAGGAAGTTGAATAGAAAAGAAGTTGAATAAAAATGGAAGATAAATAAAAATAAAAGTTGAATAGAAAAGGAAGTTAAATAAAAAATGAAGTCGAATAAAATAAAAATGGAAGTTGCATAAAATTAAAAATGGAAGTTTATTCAAGAAACCACTATACCCTAACGATTTATTTGGAAATTAAGTAAAAAATGAAGTCGAATAGAAAAGATTAAAAATTGAAGTTCATTCACGAGACCACTATACCTTAACGATCTATTTGGAAATTAAATAAAAAATGAAGTTGATCAGAATAGGAAATTGAATAAAAATGGAAATTCATTCAAGAAACCACTGTACCTGAGCGATTTATTTCGAAATTAAATAAAAATGAAAGTTGAATAAAAATGGATGTTGAATAAAAATAAAAATGCAACTCGCATAAAAACGGAAATTGAATAAAAATAAAAAAGAAAATTAAATAAAAATGGAAGTTCATTCAAGAAACCACTGTACCTTAACGATCTATTTGAAAATTAAACAAAAAAGGAAGTTGAATAGAAAAGAAGTTCAATAAAAATGGAAGATAAATAAAAATAAAAGTTGAATAGAAAATGAAGTTAAATAAAAAATGAAGTCGAATAAAAATAAAAATGAAACTTGCATAAAATTAAAAATGAAAGTTCATTCAAGAAACCACTATACCCTAACGATTTATTTGGAAATTAAGTAAAAAATGAAGTCGAATAGAAAAGATTAAAAATTGAAGTTCATTCAAGATACCACTATACCTTAACAATCTATTTGGAAATTAAATAAAAAATGAAGTTGAATAGAATATGAAATTGAATAAACATGGAAGTTCATTCAAGAAACCACTATACCCTAACGATCTATTTGGAAATTAAATAAAAAAAAAAGTTGAATAAAAATGGATGTTGAATAAAAATAAAAATAAAAATGGAAGTTGCATAAAATTGGAAGTTGAATAAAAATAAAAAAGGAAATTGAATAAAAATGGAAGTTCATTCAAGAAACCACTATACCTTAACGATCTATTTGAAAATTGGGTTTGGTTATGGTGTGCAACTTACACCTTACACCTTATTCTTTACACTTACATCTTATACTTACACCTTTTATACCTTACACCTTACACCTTTTGTGTAAGTGGCACATGGTGTGCAACTCACTTACACCTTACACCTTATATTTACACCTTACACTTACACCTTACACTTACACCTTTTGTGTAAGTGGCATATGGTGTGCAACCCACTTACACCTTTTGTGGGTTGCACACCTAAAAAAACTCCTTAAAAATTAAACAAAAAAGGAAGTTGAATAGAAAAAAAGTTGAATAAAAATGAAAGATGAATAAAAATAAAAATTGAATAGAAAAGAAAGTTGAATAAAAAATGAAGTCGAAGAAAAATAAAAATGGAAGTTGCATAAAATTAAAAATGAAAGTTCATTCAACAAACCACTATACCCTAACAATTTGTTTGGTTATGAAGTAAAAAATGAAGTCGAATAGAAAAAAATAAAAATTGAACCTCATTCAAGAGACCACTATACTTTAATGATCTATTTGGAAATCAAATAAAAAATCAAGTTTAATAGAATAGGAAATTGAATAAAAAAGGAAGTTCATTCAAGAAACCACTATACCCAAACGATCTATTTGGAAATTAAATAAAAAAGAAAGTTGAATAAAAATGGATGTTGAATAAAAAAAAAAAAAAAAGGAAGTTGCATAAAAACGGAAGTTGAATAAAAATAAAAAAGGAAATTGAATAAAAATGGAATTTCATTCAAGAAACCACTATACCTTAACGATCTATTTGAAAATTAAACAAAAAAAGAAAGTTGAATAAAAAAGAAGTTGAATAAAAATGAAAGATGAATAAAAATAATAGTTGAATAGAAAAGAAAGTTAAATAAAAAATGAAGTCAAATAAAAATAAAAATGGAAGTTGCATAAAATTAAAAATGAAAGTTCATTCAAGAAACCACTATACCCTAACGATTTATTTGGAAATTACGTAAAAAATGAAGTTGAATAGAAAAGATTAAAAATTGAAGTTTATTCAAGAGACCACTATATCTTAACGATCTATTTTGAAATTAAGTAAAAAATGAAGTTGAATAGAATAGGAAATTGAATAAAAATGAAAGTTCATTCAAGAAACCACTATACCCTAACGATCTATTTGGAAATTAAAGAAAAAAGAAAGTTGAATAAAAATGGATGTTGAATAAAAATAAAAATAAAAATGGAACTTACATAAAAGCGGAAGTTGAATAAAAATAAAAAAGAAAATTGAATAAAAATTGAAGTTCATTCAAGAAACCACTATACCTTAACGATCTATTTGACAATTAAACAAAAAAGGAAGTTGAATCGAAAAGAAGTTGAATAAAAATGGAAGATGAATAAAAATAAAAGTTGAATAGAAAAGGAAGTTAAATAAAAAATGAAGTCGAATAAAAATAAAAATGGAAGTTCATTCAAGAAACCACTATACCCTAACGATTTATTTGGAAATCAAGTAAAAAATTAAGTCGAATAGAAAAGATTAAAAATTGAAGTTCATTCAAGAGACCACTATACCATAACGATCTATTTGGAAATTAAATAAAAAATGAAGTTGAATAAAATAGGAAATTGAATAAAAATGGAAGTTCATTCAAGAAACCACTAGGCCCTAACGATCTATTTGGAAATTAAATAAAAAGGAAAGTCGAATAAAAATGGATGTTGAATAAAAATAAAAATAAAAATGGAAATTGCAGAAAAACGGAAGTTGAATAAAAATAAAAAAGAAAATTGAATAAAAATGGAAGTTCATTCAAGAAACCACTATACCTTAATGATCTATTTGAAAATTAAACAAAAAAGGAAGTTGAATAGAAAAGAAGTTGAATAAAAATGAAAGATGAATAAAAAAAAATAGTTGAATAGAAAAGGAAGTTGAATAAAAAATGAAGTCGAATAAAAATAGAAATGGAAGTTGCATAAAATTAAAAATGGAAGTTCATTCAACAAACCACTATACCTAACGATTTATTTGGTTATCAAGTAAAAAATGAAGTCGAATAGAAAAAATTAAAAATTGAAGCTCATTCAAGAGACCACTATACCTTAACGATCTATTTGGAAATTAAATAAAAAATCAAGTTGAATAGAATAGGAAATTGAATAAAAATGGAAATTCATTCAACAAACCGCTATACCCAAACGATTTATTTGGAAATTAAATAAAAAAGAAAGTTAAATAAAAATGGATGTTGAATAAAAATAAAAAAGGAAATTGAATAAAAATGGAAGTTTATTCAAGAAACCACTATACCTTAACGATCCGTTTGAAAATTAAACAAAAATGGAATTTGAATAGAAAAAAAGTTGAATAAAAATAGAAGATGAATAAAAATAAAAGTTGAATAGAAAAGGAAGTTAAATAAAAAATGAAGTCGAATAAAAATAAAAATGGAAGGTGCATAAAACTAAAAATGGAAGTTCATTCAAGAAACCACTATACCCTAACGATTTATTTGGAAATTAAGTAAAAAATGAAGTCGAATAGAAAATATTAAAAATTAAAGTTCATTCAAGGGACCACTGTACCTTAACGATCTATTTGGAAATTAAATAAAAAACGAAGTTGAATAAAATAGGAAATTGAATAAAAATGGAAGTTCATTGAAGAAACCACTATACCCTAACGATCTATTTGGAAATTAAATAAAAAAGAAAGTTGAATAAAAATGGATGTTGAATAAAAATAAAAATAAAAATGGAAGTTGCATAAAAACGGAAATTGAATAAAAATAAAAAAGGAAATTGAATAAAAATGGAAGTTCATTCAAGAAACCACTATACCTTAACGATCTATTTGAAAATGAAACAAAGAAGGAAGTTGAATAAAAAAGAAGATGAATAACAGTGGAAGATGAGTAAAAATAAAAGTTGAATAGAAAATGAAGTTAAATAAAAAATGAAATCGAATGAAAACAAAAATGGAAGTTGCATAAAAGTAAAAATGGAAGTTAATTCAACAAACCACTATACCCTAACGATTTATTTGGAAATAAAGTAAAAAATGAAGTTGAATAGAAAAGATTAAAAATTGAAGTTCATTCAAAAGACCACTATACCTTAACGATCTATTTGAAAATTAAATAAAAAATGAAATTGAATAGAATAGGAAATTGAATAAAAATGGAAGTTCATTCAAGAAACCACTATACCCTAACGATCTATTTGGAAATTAAATAAAAAAGAAAGTTGAATAAAAATGGATGTTGAAAAAAAATAAGAATAAAAATGGAAGTTGCTTAAAAACCGAAGTTGAATAAAAATAAAAAAGGAAATTGAATAAAAATGGATGTTCATGTAAGAAACCACTATACCTTAATGATCTATTTGAAAATTAAACAAAAAAAGAAGTTAAATAGAAAACAAGTTGAATAAAAATGGAAGATGAATAAAAATAAAAGTTGAATAGAAAAGGAAGTTAAATAAAAAATGAAGTCGAATAAAAATAAAAATGGAAGTTGCGTAAAATTAAAAATGAAAGTTCATTCAAGAAACCACTATACCCTAACGATTTATTTGGAAATTAAGTAAAAAATGAAGTCGAATAGAAAAGATTAAAAATTGAAGTTCATTCAAGAGACCACTATACCTTAATGATCTATTAGGAAATTAAATAAAAAATGAAGTTGAATAGAATAGGAAATTGAATAAAAATGGAAGTTCATTCAAGAAACCACTACACCCTAACGATCTATTGGGAAATTAAATAAAAAGGAAAGTTGAATAAAAATGGATGTTGAATAAAAATAAAAATAAAAATGAAACTTTCATAAAAATTGAAGTTGAATAAAAATAAAAAAGCAAATTGAATAAAAATGGAAGTTCATTCAAGAAACCACTATACCTTAACGATCTATTTGAAAATTAAATAAAAAAGGAAGTTGAATAGAAAAGAAGTTGAATAAAAAACGAAGATGAATAAAAATAAAAGTTGAATAGAAAAGGAAGTTAAATAAAAAATGAAGTCGAATAAAAATAAAAATGGAAGTTGCATATAATTAAAAATGGAAGTTTATTAAAGGAACCCCTATACCGTAACGATTTATTTGGAAATTAAGTAAAAAATGAAGTCGTATAGAAAAGATTAAAAATTGAAGTTCATTCAAGAGACCACTTTACCTTAACGATCTATTTGGAAATTAAATAGAAAATGAAGTTGAACAAAATAGGAAATTAAATAAAAATTGAAGTTCATTCAAGAAACCACTATACCTTAACGATCTATTTGGATATTAAATAAAAAAGAAAGTTGAATAAAAATGGATGTTGAATAAAAATAAAAATAAAAATAGAACTTGCTTAAAAACGGAAGTTGAATAAAAATCAAAAAGGAAATTGAATAAAAATGGAGGTTCATTCAAGAAACCACTATACCTTAACGATCTGTTTGAAAATTAAACAAAAAAAGGAAATTGAATAGAAAGAAGTTGAATAAAAAAGGAAGACGAATAAAAATAAAAGTTGAATAGAAAAGGAAGTCAAATAAAAAATGAAGTTGCATAAAAATATAAACGAAAGTTGCATAAAATTAAAAATGAAAGTTCAGTTAAGAAACCACTATACCCTAACGATTTATTTGGAAATTAAGTAAAAAATGAATTCGTATAGAAAAGATTAAAAATTGAAGTTCATTCAAAAGACCACTATACCTTAACGATCAATTTAGAAATTAAATAAAAAATGAAATTGAATAGAACAGGAAATTGAATAAAAATGGAAGTTGTAAATACCCAGAATTGTTTTTTTTTTAAATAGTCAGTGCATATTTTAATTGAGCAAATTTTCGAATTTAAGTGCTGTGTAAATTCTGTGCGAAAACAGTTCAGTTTTGTATTTTTTAAAAATAGTTACCGATCTCAGAAAATTATGAAATTTTTGTATGTTGTTCACATACGAGTCTGGCACGTCGCGTAAAAATTTCAGAATTTATTGGTGAGTATTTAATTTATGAAAATTCGCGGGCTGATTGGTATTCAGTTTAATTTATAGTAGAATTGGAAAGTGAGTTTTGGATGTTTGGTCCTTTTTAATTATATGATTGGTAGTAACCACCTTAGGAGTTGCTATTATTTATTATATAGGATTATAAAAAATATTTAAAAGTTAAATTTATGGTGTGTACCATACGGTGAAAAATTATCTATTTTATAAAGAATGAAACATGTATTATTGTGAAATGAGCAAAATATTATATTTTGTGGTGTACAAAAATATTATATTTTGTGGTAAGAAAAATTATATCATTTTATAATTTGTATTATAAAATTTTGAATTATTATTACAAAAATTATTTTTCTTTTTTTAGAAAAGAATCAAACTTTGGAAGACACACCCATGTGGGTGGCCTCCATTTTTGTCTTGCCCATCATTCCTTTTCTTTCTTTTCCCTTTCTTTTCTTTCCATTGTCATTTGGTTGAATTGAGCAGAGAGCTTTGCTCTCTTGGTCCCTCTCAACGTCTCTCTCTCTTTCCTTCTCTCTCTCTCTCTCTTAAATTTTTACCATTGTTGCTCAAGCTTTGAGCTTAGAGTGGAAGTATTTAGAGTGAGATTTTGCAAAAGTGTTGTAAATAAAAAATGGAGAGCTCGTCGTAATCTTCGCAATGGTGTTCACGGATTTATGATCGGGCGACGTTTGCATTTTCAGATTTATTTTTCTTCATAGTTAAGGTAGGGACTTTCTTCATATTTTTATATTAAAGCTATGTTGGGATTATTTTGAGAAAATATATCATTATAAGAGGTATTGCATATAGGTATATTTTCAAATTTTTGTTTGGTAATTTTTGGAAGAAAAATTATGTTGAAATGTTAAGAATGTTGGTATATTGAGATTGATTTTGGAGAAATCATTTTGTGTTGTTAATTTTGTAAAAGAAATCTGAAAATAGAATTTAATAGTTGTATGAATTATATCTACATCATATTATGGTTAGATAATTTATTTTGAAGAACTAAGGTTGAAATATTTATCTCATTCTTGAGTTTTGGAATTTATTTTTGAGAAAAATAAATTGATATTGAAGAATATTGTGTAAAGTGTTAAGTAGAGATTTTTTCTACACTTCTTTATGCACTTTTGCTTGATTATATGGAGTTTAGAGTTGTATATAATTTAATTAGAATTTTTGGAAAATTTTGTGTTTTATTTGCTTAAAAGAGAAATTTTAAAGAAAAAAATAAAAGTTGGCGCCAAATTGCGAAAGTGTAAACTTGGAATATGATTGTAAAGTTATGAAAGAGTTATGTTTTTAATTTGAATAAAAGCGGACTTGATTAGATTAGTTTTGAAATTTTACGGTTTGTGGCCAAAAGAGCATTTTTAAAGGAAACAAAGAAATTACGTTTAACTTTGGAACTTCGATCAATATAAGATGTCATAGTTGAATAATGCTAGGAGAATGAGTTTGGAAAGAAAATGATGTTTTCTTTGGCATTATGTATTATTTTACTTAATGTATTTGTTGGAATAAAACCGACACGGTTAGAAATGGACCTTGAGAGGTTACCGGACGTGATTGTGATATGAAAATTAGTATAGTTGTTCATATTTGATAAAATGAGGAATATGATTTGTTTCTAAATGTTAGGAATCATGGGAGATTCCAAGTTATAGTTATATGTTGGATTATATACCCATGTTGTTATCTTTTAATTAATATGTTAGAGATAACTATTTTGGCTATTAGTGAAAATTTACCATGTTACATTTAAATGAGGATTTTGATAAAAAAAAAAATGGTAATATTTAATAAGTAGGGATTTTCTTTGAGTTATATATATATTTTTGCAAGATCTAAATGATTTTAGAAATCATCCTTTGATTTGTTTGAAAAATAGATTATTGATTCAAGAAGGTGAATGATTTTGAAAATGGGTTTACTTTCTTTTTCCTTCTAAAAATAGAAATTTATATTTTTGAATTATGTTGATGAAAGAAAAATGTTTTGGTGAGACCTTCTCAAATATTTGAAGATGAATGGTTTTAGTAAGAAAACCTAGAAATTGGGGATTTTAAGAAAGATGTTGAAAATCTTTGGAATATGTTGTTATATTTATTTTGTGTGACAAAATAAATGATGTTTGAAAATTGTTTAGTTATTTCATGAAAATGATGGTTTTCCAAAGAATAAGATAATTGTTGAGGTTTTGGAAATGTTGGAAATGTGGGAATTATGTTATCCCTTGGTGAATTGAAGTAAATGTATTTATTCATCTTGTAAAATTGTATTAAAAGGAGAAATGGAAGTTTTGATCACAATGGAAATATTGTGTGGAAGAATGGAAAATGGATAAAATGTTGCATTGCATTTGTTGATACATTGGCATATCAATTCATTGAAAATGAAGAACTTTGAAAGTTGATTTGAAAACTTTGCATTGAGAAAAGCATGTTGAGAAAAGTTTTCATGAAATGGTTTTGAGATAAATCTGATGGTAAGTCTTGACAGTAGTGTGGATTATTGGTGTCGACCTTCGGTTCGATCGGTAAAAATGACAAGTTAAAGGTGTCCGGCCTTCGGTTGCGATCGGTAAAAATGACAAGTTAAAGGTGTCGACCTTCGATTGCGATTAGTAAAAATGCGAATTGGTAGTACTTATGCAGTCTACTTGCGGAACAACGACCTAGGGATTACGAGTTGTATTTACCGCCCCTTGAAATAAATTGTTAAGTTTTGAACAATTGAAATTGCATGACATCATTGAGCATGATTGTTTTCAAAGAATGAAAATGTGATTTATCTTCAAAAAGGACATAGTATGGCATATGCATTCATCTCATAAGATTGTATAAAAATGGATTTGATGAATTGTTTAATTATTTGATTCAATTCATAATGAGATAATTGAATAGATTAAAAAGAATGTCATGTTACTATTAAAGCATGTTTATTTATTTAAGTTGGTTGGTTGGGATTAATTAAATAATAAAATATGGATTTTTTTGAGATTATGTGATAAAACCTTATGATTTTGACATGATATGATTTCACGAATATATATGAGTATCTTTGTACTCTCACATCCTTTAATGTTTTAATATGAGATTGCTCGGTGAGTTTTGCTCACCCCCTGCCTGTACATGTGTACAGGGAATGCTTTTCGGAATTGAAGATCAAACAATGGGTTTTACCATTTCATAAGTGTAATGTATAAATGGATTGTATTACTTCATTTGTTGTTTGGCTGAGTGCTATCTTTTTGTAAAGAGTAGTGTTCTCTCTTTTATTGTAAGCCTCAGGGCATTTCTTTTATTTGTATGTAAATGTCATTGTTGTATAACGAGAGGGAATATGTATATTTAATTATTCATCATTTCATCAAATGATGAAATGTTATTTGTAAATGGACTTAATTAATGAATATTGGTAAGGTTATCCGAGTAACAAAATATGGGGCGTGACAGAAGTTCATTCAGGAAACCACTATACCCTAACGATCTATTTGGAAATTAAATAAAAAAGAAAGTTGAATAAAAATGGATTATAGCCCTCCCAATAATAACATTAAACTCAACAATATTGACAAGCATTGATATATAAAAGATCAACATCCTTCTATTCATCGAGAATATTTCCTTACAAAAAGTATTACATGTTGACAACAAAATGCGCCCATGGGCTTACAACTTTCAAGCCAACACTTGGTTACAAGAAATGAGTACTAACTCATATACACATTAAGCCCTAGGCTTGAATTTACATGTAATACATCAAAAGGAAAATACATCCAAAAAGTCATTGCCTCTAGCCTCCCAAGCTATGTCCTTGGAGGTGGCATGCTACACACTGAAAATGATATTCCCATATAGGGTGAGTCACGGCCAGTGAAATACACTAAACCCTATGAGCGATGACTAAAAGATTAGCAGTTGATAGATGGCCAACGAATACATCCACTTATATCTCATTACAATTACATGACTTACAAGTCTATGTCACTTTTCATTATTCCATTTTCGGTAGATAAGCATACTAGTGAATCAATACATCAACAGATAAGCATATTAGCTATATCAACATCTCAACAGATAAGTATAAGAACTATATCATACAACCAGAGATAAGCATATGAAATTTGTATCTACACTTCTCTAGACAAGCATATGAAATTTGTATCTCACGGAGTTCATCCTATCTCCTCCCAACACTATCCGGTTTAGAAGTCCATCCCCCATCTTCCCCTAAACCGCGGAGTACATCCCTCATCTTCTCCTCTACACACAATGCATATAAACACATAGGTTCTATATACAATCAACCAATACATAAAGTTAATGTATTCTATCAATCGTCAAGCTCCATGACACATTCCATTGATTAGTTTTCGTTTGCCTAATCATCATGCATTGTCTACAACAATCAAGACTATCCTCCACCGATAGCTCAAAGCAGTTATTTCTAAACAGAAAATAAATGCACAGAATGGATAATATATCAACATTTCAATTTGGTGAGCGATAAATAATTCAACTACACCCTTTAATCCCATACATTCTCAATTCCAACATTTCTAATTCAATTCCTCATTTTCTCAAATTAATTACACGAATTAATTTATTAAGTCAATTAGGGCAAATTCCCTTAACTAACAAAACAACCCTAAGGTTCCATTTTCATTCACATTCCATCATCTATCTCATTTTTTTTATGCCAAACTCGCATTTAGGTTTATTATAAACAAAACCCCAACTTTTGTAAAATTACACAAAAGGCCCAAACTTTCTCAAAACTACCTAACAACACCCAACATATCAAAATACTAAAATTTAAAGACAAAATCCATAAGGAGGAGTAGGATATCCCTACCTCAAAGTTTGAGCTCCAACAAAGAAGATGAAGGAAACGAAAATGCTCCAAATCACAAATTTCTCGGATCAAAAGATAGCCCTCGACGATCAACAACCTTTTGTAAAGGCCAAAGGTGGAAATCACTACTACTAGATCAATACCTAGAGAAGGTAGAGCTCGAGGTGAGAAGCTCAACAATGGTGTTTTTGAAAAGTAAGAGAGATAAGAGATGTGAAAAAGTGATTTCAAAAAGTCAAAACACAGACTTTAACCTAGTCGCCCCGCTCGAGCGTCAAAAGCTCCGCTCGAGCGTCACTCACAGTCCTGCTCAGCGTCAATCCCGCTCGGCGTATGCACACTCTCAGAACTTTTGCAGACAGGTCCCCCGCTCGAGCGCCCAACTCCCCGCTCGTGCGTCACACACAAACTCCCGCTTGAGCGTCCAAACCCCCGCTCGCGCGGACAACACTGCGAGAGAGAATCTTGGAAGGGTGATTTTCCCGCTCGACCGCCAAACCCCCCGCTCGAGCGGAGAAGCGACAACAAAGGCCCCACTTGAGCGTCAAAAGCTCCGCTCAAGCGGACAGGCCAAAATCTAGGCAACTACTTTTGGTTCTAAGTTCAACCAACCAGTAACAAACCTGCTCAACACACCCTATAACTCAAATACAAAGTATAAGAGGATGTAAACAAGATTTAAACAACTGCTAACATCTATGGAACCACTATACAACAAGGGGTAAAACCTGGGATCGCTATAACCTCCCCCCCTTAAAGAATTTCGTCCCCGAAATTAAGTGCAAGTTTTTGGAAAGCAAATTTTTCTCCATTTTAAACAATGTTATATTATAACATTCAACAACTCGACCCATTACCGGTCATTCCATCTCTTATCAAGAGGCATCTCACAATATGTAAAAACAACATATATTACAAGTGCATCATTAACATGCATTTCTCTTCCATTTCCAACCATCTCCAACATACATGGTTCACAATTCCATATCATAATCAAAGTTCATGATACACCTCCAGTTCTATAATATAGCCAATATATACAATATTACAATCAACTCCCGTATTAAGGTAAGTTCTACAATACTTTCATAAACCAAAACATTCACAATGTTTTACAACTTAAGACATTTTTATTCCTCTTTTAGTTCATTAATATTACAAAATTCTCAATGCATGATTACACATCAGCAAACAAGTCCGGATATTTCTCACGAACTTCCAACTCACGTTCCCAAGTGGCTTCCTCCACTCCGTGATGTTTCCACAAAACTTTTACCAAATGAATGGTCTTGCCACGCAGGACTTGATCCCGCCTATCCAAGACCTGAACCGGTCTCTCCTCATACGAGGCATCCTCATCTACCTCTAAGTCGGTCCAATCTAACACGTGGGACGGATCTGGCTCATACTTCCGAAGCATACTCACATGAAACACGTCATGCACTCCGGACAACTGCGGCGGCAAAGCCAAGCGATAAGCAACCTCCCCAATCCTCTCAAGGATCTCAAAGGGACCGATAAACCGAGGGGATAACTTCCCACTCTTCCCAAACCTCATCAAACCTCGCCTAGGTGATATCTTCAGGAAAACATGATCACCTACCTCAAACGCCAAAGGCCTCCTCCTACGGTCGGCATAACTCTTTTGGCGACTCTGGGCTGTAACAAGCCTCCTACGGATAAGCTCAACTTTCTCCGTCGTCTCCCTAACCAACTCCGGACCCAACAAGGGTGCATCACCCACCTCGGCCCAACAAACTGGAGACCTACACGGTCGGCCATACAAGGCCTCAAACGGTGCCATACCGATGCTAGACTGAAAACTGTTGTTGTAGGCAAACTCCACCAAGGGCAAGTGCCTCTCCCACGTCCCACTAAAGTCCAGGACACAACCTCGAAGCATATCCTCAAGGATCTGAATAGTACGCTCGGACTGCCCATTAGTCTGAGGATGATAAGCTGTACTAAAGGTCAACTTAGTGCCCAAGGCACTCTGCAAACTCTGCCACAACCTAGCAGTAAAACGAGGGTCTCTATTTGAGACGATCGTCACTGGGACCCCGTGCAATCTCACTATGTCCCGAATATACAAGTCGGCAAGATGATCTACCGAATCTCTCACGCACATAGGAATGAAGTGTGCCGACTTAGTCAACCGGTCTACAACCACCCAAATAGCATCACTACCCCGCTGAGTCCTCGGAAGACCTACAACGAAGCCCATAATGACATGCTCCCACTTCCACTCAGCAATAGGCAAGGGTTGTAACAAACACGCTGGCCTTTGATGCTCGGCCTTCACTTGCTAACAAGTAAGGCACTTGAACCAAGCGCCACATCTCTCTTTATACCCGCCACCAAAACAGGCGACCTAAATCCTGATACATCTTAGTACCTCCCGGATGCGCCGCAAGGCGCGAATGATGAAACTCTCAGAGTACTTCCTCTTGGCAAGACTCCGGCACAAACAAACGATCTTGGTATCTCACACTCAGGTCGGGATACACCGCCAAACCCTTCTCAACCTTCCCACTGAAGATCTTCTCTCGGAGGATTCTACCTCAATGTCATCTCTCGTGCCTCTAACACTCGAATCCTGGCGTAAATTTGCACAACAACGAAAACAAGGTGACCTCAACAGATTCGCCCAGAAGCAAATCAAACTCGCCAAGTGCCCCCAACATCTCCTATTCTCGGATGGCTATACAAGCTACATCACCTATGGATTTCCTGCTAATGGCATCGGCCATAACATTGGCCTTTCCCGGATGATAATGCAACTCGAAGTCGTAATCCTCGATAAACTCCATCCACCTCATCTGGCTCAAATTCAAGTCTTTACGTGTAGCAGATACTTGAACTCTTATGATCCGAGAACACCTCGAATCTCTCACCATAAAGGTAGTGCCTCCAGATTTTCAAGGCAAAGATCACTGCTGCTAACTCTAGGTCGTGTGTAGGGTAATTCTTCTCGTGAATTTTCAACTGACGTGAGCCATAAGCTACCACTTTCCCCTCTTGCATCAACACACAACCCAAACCCTCTCGTAAGGCATCACAATAAACTGAATAACCCAACCCTCTCTCCGGAATAATCAAAACCGGAGCAGTGGTCAATCTAACTTTCAGCTCTTGGAACGACTTTTCACAAGTCTCACTCCACACAAATTTGACTCCCTTCCGAGTCAGTCTAGTCAACGGTGAAGCTAACTTGGAGAAATCCCTCACAAACCGACGGTAATACCCAGCTAATCCCAGAAAACTGCAGATCTCAAACACACTTAGATCAGGCCCAATCTTGCACTGCCTCAGTCTTGGATGTATCAACAGACACCCCTTCCCCGGATACCACATGGCCTAAGAATTTGACTTCTCCTAGCCAGAACTCACACTTCCCAAACTTGGCATACAGCCTATGGGTTCTAAGCAACTCAAGCACCACTCTCAAGTGTTCCTCGTGCTCCTCCTCAGAAGGTGAATAAATCAGGATGTCGTCCACGAAAACAACTACAAAACGATCCAAGAATTCCCGAAAAATCCGGTTCATCAAGTCCATAAAGACTGCCGGTGCGTTGGTAAGCCCAAATGGCATCACCAAAAACTTGTAATGGCCATACCGTGTACGAAATGCCGTCTTCGGAATATCCTCCTCCTTGACCCTCAACTGGTGGTAACCCGATCTCAAGTCTATCTTAGAGAAACAACGGGAACCCTTCAACTGGTCAAATAGATCATCTATACGGGGCATAGGGTACTTATTCTTAATCGTAGCCCGATTCAACTTCCAGTAGTCGATACACAATCTCATGGCACCATCTTTCTTTTTAGCAAAGAGGACCGGTGCTCCCCACGGCGAAACACTAGGGCGAATGAAGCCCTTATCTAGCAATTCCTAGAGCTGAACTTTCAACTCAACCAACTCTGCTGGGGCAAAACGATAAGGTGCCATAGAAATTGGCGCCGTGCCGAGCACTAAATCAATAGAGAACTCTATCTCTCGGTGAGGTGGCCAATCAACAAGATCCTTGGGAAAAACATCCGAATACTCACAACCCACCCTCGGCAACACAATCTGGGTCTCATTGCACTCACCACTCTCAAAGCTGGCAAGTAGACTACTAAGCTCACTTCGCCCTCACGGATCATACCCCGGTGGCAAAACACTACCAACCCGGTCCCCCAAGAAATGGAAACACTCCCCGCTCATGGTACAACAAGTGACCCTCTGGCGGTAGCAATCAATAACTGCCCGGTATGACGATAACCAGTCCATATCCAAAATAACATCAAAACCCTTCATGGGCATAACTACAAAAGGAAACGGAAGCCTATGATCGGCGACCTCTATATCACAACCTCTACATCCGTGTTTCAAAATCAACTCACCCCCAACAGGTGACACAACACAAATAGGACATGCTAATAGTGCTAACTCCAACTCCAACACAGATGCAAATGCAGCAGATACAAAAGAATGAGACGCACCCGTATCAATCAACACACTAGTAACTGAGTTGCAAAACAGAAAGGTACTTCTGAGTACTGATGGAGCCGGTACTAGGTCTGTGATAACAACATACACGCATACCAGAGGCCCATGATCCACCTGCTCACCTCTAGGAGCATACGACTGCTGCACAGTCTGGGATGACGAAGCTCCCGGATTGGCTCTCGAGGCCTACACAGACTGAGCTGGCTAATAACTCTACGTCTGCCTAGAACCAGACGCTCCTGAAGTGGCACTCAACTGTGGGCAAAACCTCTTCAGGTGCCCAGGCTGTCCACACTGATAACAAGACAAGGGTTGGCCCTTGCCCAAACTCTGACCCTGAGGTCTAGCTGAAGAAGAAGCAGCTCGCTGACCTCTACCCCTCTGTGGGCAAACCGAAGCCTTGTGGCCCAACTGACCACACTTGTAACAGGTGAACTCTCCCTGATTGCCTCTCCCCGAGCCTGCACTCGGCACTGGAAAGGTCGATCTAGCCACACCACCCTGAGACTGCTGAGGGTTATAACCCCTCTGTCTCCTGCCATCACCCTGGCCATCTTGGCTCCTCTTCCAACCTCTATTCTTCTCCTCTTCATCCTCCTGCAGCAAGAGCTCCATATGATTGCCGCATCTACCAGATGTCTATACTCTCGCATGAAAGATCCACCAACCCTCAACTTGAGGCCACGTCTCAACTTCCCCTCAAACTCAAAGCAACGGCGGTCCTCGGAGGCGACAAGTTCAGGTGCATACCTGGACAAGCTAGTAAATGTAGCCTCAAACTCGGCCACAGACAAACCCTGCTGATTAAGCTGGCAAAACTGATCCCTCAGCTTCTCCCTAGCAGCTAAAGATAAAAACCTCTCCTGGAAAGCATCTACAAAAGCCTCCCATGAACCACCAACACAAACCTTCTCGTACTTCCACCATTGACCTGCACCTCTCTTCAGCTGGAAGGATGCCAAGGTCACTTTCAGTGTTCTGTCCTCGATGCCAAGCATCTCGAACGTCTTACTCATTTGTTCCAACCACTCGTTTTCCTTCAGTGGCTCTTTCGGATCCCCAATAAACTCGTCCGGGTTAGACCGGAAGAACTCCCTCTTCAAGAAAGAAAGCCCTGCCTCAGCAACCTGATTCCCTGCTCTGAGAATACCCAAAGCTCCTACTATCTCCCGGGCCAAGGCACTCATAGCTTGCTGACCCACTGGCTCGGCCACATTGGCCTGACCAACTCCCTCTTGTACTGCCGGAATCTCATCCGGTATAGGCACTTCCTGCCTCCTAGGCCTACTGTAGACGTCCCCGACGAATGCCCCGGGAGGATGACTCCCGTTTTGTTCGTTTGTGGGTCTACTACAGTTCGGACTCAAATTGTCGCGGTTCTTAATCTGAACCAAAGAGTCCAAATCTGGCAAATCGTTTTGAGAAAACAGATTTTTTTGAAAGAAGTACCAAACATGGACTGCTTTGCCAGATACAGAGTCGCCACCTAAATATTTTATTTTGGAAAATTTAGGAAACCCTGACTCGGTACCAAAGGCCACGTGTTCGTCATCACCAAAGTTGCCTCGGCTCGGGAACTTGGGTACGATTGGGGAAGGTCAGCTATGAGCACCCCCTCTCGCCCGATCAAAGATCGGCCTCTACTAACCGTGATATCTTGTTTTTGAAAACACATGCGTTCTTATTCCGGTTAATTAGCCTAGAATTACTACGTGATGCGCACAACAAAACAAGTATAGACTAGATCGCCTAATTTGGAACAAAGCATTGCATATCCATATGTTTGAAAATGGTTAGAGATTTGCTACTCGCAAGTAGGCTAAAATACAGATTTCAATGAATTATTCCAATTCAAACAATCCAACCTTCATCCGCAGGCATTCAAGCAGTTATATCACATAAGCAGCTAGCCTCATGGTAATCATGCTATTATGGCAACACTCACACGCATTGGAAACAAAGCATTTTCTATGCATGAATCATAACGATGCGCGGCACGCATGTAACAGAAGTGTATATGAAAGTGCACATTCTATGCAATAGAGGAGCATCAAACATGTACTCTAGTGCCTCTGATTTACCTCTTAGAGGACTTTGCAACACACTCTGCTCGAAAATGGGACACCCTGTTTACATTTGCGAGAGATAACATCTCTTCTTTGCTTTAATTGCCATTCTGACTTGAAGCAGGCTTAAGCTTGGAGTAGAGGCGCACTTATTCTTCGGAGCACTGACAAGGCCTGAATGGGTACATCCGGAGTACAAACACGGCATGTGCCGAAGTCGAAACACACTAAGATGCTCTGATTTTCCTTCTTTTCTTTTGCTTTGCAGTCTGGAACCCATATAGCTTCAGCTAGGTCACGGTTCTACTATTCTCACATGACTGGGTTGAACCTGCGGTTTTATGAAAGAACAAATCTTTTGCACAAATGTGAAGAAAGACACAAAGACTCTGAGCACAAGATGATTTTATTTTTGAAATTAAGAAATGAGTTCTTAACCGGGTATTGAGCCTACGACTGAACACAGTGAGAAAGACTCAACAACGAAAAACAAAAAGGTAAACAACCTAAATACATCGAGACATGCTCGGAACGACTCAAAGCAAGAATCAAGACAAACAAAACAAAAGGCACGACACAGAGACGTGTTATAAAGACGAGAGACCTCTCAGTGCACGAGGAGCCAGTTTCTCTGGGTATTATTTCCCACCCTTTCCTCATTTGTGATTCTCACATCACTCGGCCCTCAGGCTCTTTTTTCTCTCAAAACCCTTTTCTCGCTTTTTCTCTCAGCGCACATCTCTCTATTCTTCAATCTCTCATTTTTATCCCTCCCCTGGGTGGTTGATGGATAAACAGAAAGTTGTGGGCTCTTGCCCCTAGCATTCTGCCAGATTCTTCTTTCTTCTGCTCACAACAGTGAACTTCTTCCACAGAGGGGCTACACTACAACTGTGTAACAACCCTCACTTTGACTTAGTCTTGCTTGCATGCATTGCTCTTTTGTATGATTTTGCCTTGCCGAGGTTGTAATCTGTTATCTTGTTTTGCTTTGCTTTGTCTATTTGATGCTTGCTTGAATTCGCACCTTGTCTAGAGTATAGCCGAGGTCAGCTTAGCATAGTTTACCTTTGAGCCCTTGCATTTAAGAACAGTTTTTGAACCTTAGCCGACCTCCACCTTTAACCTGGCATATTGGCCGAGATGATTAACATCTGGGCGAGGTGTGTATCGCCGAGGCCGAGGTGTGTATTATTTAGGCCGAGATGTTATCTTGAACAAGTGATCTTGTCACGAAGTGGTACAACCTAGACCGAGGTGTGGTACATCTAGGCCAAGGTGTGGCAGTTGGGTGTTGTCCTTCCTAGCCGAGATCATTAGTCAAGTCATTGTCCTTTGCTTGCCGAGGTCTTGTCATTGGCGATGTCATTACTCGGAGTCCCTTGTCGCCTAGCTTGTTGAACACACTTTGTCGAGGACTTGTCTTTTCCATCGATCACCTTTTTGAGTTAAGCCAACCCGAGCGCCACGTGTCCGAAAGAAGGTTAAACCAGCCGCAAGCTTAGAAGTGTATCATTTGTATCATATCTTGTGCTTGAGGAGAAAGCTCTAGGAAGAGTTCTAGAGTGAGAAAGTAGAGTGCAAGCTTGATCCTTGGTGTTTGATCCGTTAGATTCGAGTATTGAGGTTAGAATCTTGATTAACTCTTCTGTTTCTATTGATCATCTAGCTACATTGCATGATTGATTATGTTTTGCATGCCATGCAACGATCACAGGTTGTTTTTAAAAAGAGAAAGCTAGTGTTCGTAAGTTCTTGTGAAATGCCTCATTTGATCCGAAAGTTTGCAACAAGTTACATGCATTTGTGTTTGTTCTTGCATGGTCTTCTTGTATGGGTATCCGGTCCATGGTTTTAAACTCATAACATGAAATCTCGGTCTTATAATCATAAGTTATGATCCTTGCATTCATCTCCTTCTTGATCTTCATGTTCATGTTCTTCATGTTCTTGAGCAGAGGGAAAACCAGATTTTTCCCGGCTCCATCTCTTTGAAAGTGGCCTCGACAGCACCTCGGCGAGGAGGTGTTGGACCTCGCCAAGACCTAGTTAGTGCCCACTTGTTCCCGAGATGAGGGAGTGCTGTTTTGATTTGACTTAGCTTTAGTGGATGCCGAGATCATTTGTGTGCATGTGAAGTCTGTTTAAAAGTGCATTCAATGGACTTGCCATGTGTTTGTAGGACTTGGACTTACCTTGGCCGACGTCACGAAGAACTATGTGAGTGGTATTTTAATAAAGATATGTTATAGTGTTTTGATAAAAGCCTTATTTTGCCTTGTTTTGGAAAGTATTTGTAGGCATGAATGTTATCCTATTTTGTATACCAAGTGTTATATCTTGTTTTGATGACATTCTTGGAAGTCCGACGTGCGGGGGACTTTAAGCATTTGTGGCACTAGTCCGTATGTGCTAGGGGACTATAAGCATTTGTAGCACAAAGTTTGGAAGTCCGTGACGCCGGGGACTATAAGCATTTGTGGCACAAGTCCTTAGTGTCCGGGGACTATAATGCAACGACACCATTGTTTTGAGATCTCTCTTGTCTTGTCTTGCTTTGCCTTGACGGTTTACAGCGTGGGCTTGGTTGTCCGAGATGTCATCACTTGTATTATATTGATGTTAGTAAGCATCTCTTGAAGCTTTGAAAGATTTGATAGATGAACTTGATTTGTTTCATGTATTATTTGTTTAAAAGATCTCGGATATCATTCATGTAAACCCTTTATTACTTATGCCATTCATCGAGTATCCAAGCTCACCCTCTCTATATATATGTAGGTGATGAGCGGTCGGCGGTGATGCCTAGTTGTGCTTAGCCGGCATGTTTTGCCGATGTGTTTTTGGATTCATGTTTTGCAAAGATCTTGAAGATTATGCTTCTTGGTTATTTTATTGTATTTTGTGGTTGATGGTGAGAAGCCTTTTGATCAAGATGTAAATTTTGTACGTCATTATTTTGTATTAAAGCTACTATAAGATGTTTGTCATCTCATTTAACTCAAGCCACGGCTCTTATGGACTACTTTACTTTTGATTATTGCTTCGCATTTGTAAGCCCCATATGTTTACTCGATTTGTGTGTGTTTTCTTGTAAGTGGCCTTTGGTAATCCCGAATTCATGGCCATCATGGCACCATTCTACTAGGGGCGGAATGGGGTCGTGATGATTGGTATCAGAGCACAAGTTTCATGTAGTACGTTATTCACGCACTTGAGTCCTACAGAGCATAGGAATTTCCCTTAGACTTGATACAAGGATTGCATCATATTGCTTGTTACTTGACAATGTGTGCATCATCTCGGCATAACTACTTGTTGCTAGCATACATGCTTTGTTGTGCATTTTGTTTTAAAGTCACATTTTGCATACTCATAGCACTATGAGGAGAGGGAGACCACCAGTTGGCCGAGATCGATCCAAGGCGATTGGACCGATTAGAAAGGCTAGTAGAAGGGTTAACTCGGAGTTGAGACAAGTGAGACAACAGAATGCTAGTGCTACAACTACCGGGCCGAACAGACTAATGGCCGACGTGCAGATCCGCCTCCACCTCCTCCGATTACCTCAAGTACCTCCACACCGACCTTGTATGGAGAGGGAACCTTGACTTTGATTAAGGAGTTCAAGAAGATGAACCCGCCGAGATTCCAAGGGGGCATAGAGCCGATGAAAGCGAAGCATGGGTCCTAGGAATGGAGAAGCTATTTGAGATCTTTCCAAAGACAGATGTCAGAAGGTGGCAGGCCGCATTCACGTTGGACGACGGCGCTTCGAAGATGGTGGATCTTGACGAGAAGAAAATCTGATTTAACTTGGGCCAAATTTTTGGAGCTATTTTATAACAAGCACTTTCCCATTAGTGTACGAGACCGTAAGACCACGGAGTTCGGACTTTGATACAAGGGAACAAAAGCGATGCGAGAATCTGACCGAGCTTTCACCGACTTGGCGAGGTACGCCTCATATGATCGATGATGAGTATAGGAAAGCCGGAAGTTTGAAAGCGGTTTGCGCGGACCGTCTGAGATAGAGTCAACATGCACAACATGCCGACTTATGCAGGAGTTTTGGACAAGGCTATCCTTGAAGCTAATCTGAACCGATCGTATCGAATCTGGGGAGAATCAGAGAAAGAGACAGAACTATGATAACCGCCGAGTTCCGTTCAACTCTAAGATGAAAACAAATGTGGACAGCTCAAGCAACTCGAACCAAGAAGGTAGTACCAAGCCGATGTGTGCAAGATGTGGGAGGACGCATTTCGAGTTTGCCGGGCGTCAGCGCTTGTTTTGAATGTGGAGAAATGGGTCACCGTGTGAAGGATTGTCCAAGTCAAGAACCGATGATGGTAAGAAAAGTGGGAGCACCTCGGCTCTGCACAGGAAGCAACGTTGGAAGGACATGACGAGGCAGGCGAGTTTTTGCGTTGGTGCCGGAGACACCTGAATCTTTGAGACAGAGTATCGGGTATACTCCCAATCTGCTCTCAAGATGCATACATATTGATAGATTACGGTTCTACGCATTCATTCAGATTCCGCCAAGTTTGCCGAGAAATTGAATAGACAACAAGAACCTCTTGATTATGTGTTATATGTGTCTGCTCCATCTGGGAGAACCATGATTGTTGCATCTATCTATAAGGCGTGTGTTATTGTGATTGAGGGTGTAGAACTATTAATTGATTTGTTGCCGTTAAATATGACCCACTTTGACGCCATATTAGGAATGGATTGGTTAGTAAAGAATTATGCATCAATTAATTGTGTTTCGAAGAGTGTCACATTGAGACCCCCAGACCAAGCCGAGGTTATTTTCCGAGGTAAAGGGGTAGTACCCCCACCATACTTGATTTCGTCCATTAAGGCCTGTAAGCTAAATCGAAAGGGTGCCATGGCTACTTGTGTAGTATATTGAGTGATCGAATGGAAATGTTGATTTAGCCGACATCCCAGTTGTTAGTGAATTCTCTGACATCTTTCCGAATGATTTTCCTGGCCACTTATTCGATAGAGAAATAGAGTTTCTTGTGGACATTGTGTCGAACACACCGATCTCCAAGACACCCTATAGAATGGCCCCACCGAGCTTAAGGAACTAAAGGTACAACTACAGGAATTATTAGATCAAGGTTTTGTTAGGCCGAGCACTTCGCCGTGGGGCGCGCCAGTCTTGTTTGTTAAGAAAAAGATGGTACACTCGCCTTTGCATTGACTACAGAGAACTTAACAAGGTAACTATTAAGAACAAGTATCCGTTGCCTAGGATTGATGATTTGCTAGATCAACTACAAGGAGCAAGAGTCTTTTCCAAGATTGACCTTAGGTCGGGCTACCACCAGTTGAAGGTTAAAGCCGAGGATATTGAGAAGGCGCCTTTTCGAACAAGATATGGCCACTATGAGTTTCTAGTAATGCCATTTGGAGTGACTAATGCGCCAGAAAGATTCATGGACTTAATGAATAGAGTCTTCAAGCCGTACCTAGATGAATTTGTGGTTGTTTTTATTGATGACATATTGATCTACTCCAAGAGTACACCGAGCATGAGAGTCATCTCGAGACTTGCTCTCAGACCTTGAGGACAGTGAAGTTGTATGCTAAGTTGAGTAAGTGTGAGTTTTGGCTTTCCAATATTTCATTTTTGGGACATGTGATTAATGAAGAAGGTATCTCTGTTGATCCCAAAGAAGATTGAAGCCGTGGTAAATTGGCCAACGCCGACCAATGTGTCCGAGGTTCGCAGTTTTCTAGGTTTGGCGTTATTACAGAAGTTTGTAAAAGACTTTTCAAGGATTGCGGTGCCATTGACGCAGATTAACTCGAAGGAGTGACATATGAATGGACCAAAGATAGAGAATCGACCTTCCAGAGTTGAAGACGAGGTTAGTTACAAGACCAGTTCTTGTACTCCCATCAAGTAATGAAGAATTTCAGATTCTGATGATGCTTCACATAAGGGTTTGGGTTGTGTATTAATGCAAGGGGGCAAGGTCATAGCATATGCATCTCGCCAGTTAAAACCTCATGAGAAGAATTATCCTACCCATGATTTGGAGCTAGCGGCCGTGGTGTTTGCTTTAAAGATTTGGCGTCATTACTTGTATGGAGCTTCTTGCCAAGTTTTCACGGATCATAAGAGTTTGAAGTACTTATTCACTCAGAAGGAACTAAATTTGAGGCAAAGAAGATGGCTGGAATTGTTGAAGGACTACGACATGCAGATTCAAGACCACCCGTGCAAAGCCAACTCAAGAGCCGATGCATTAGCAGAAGTCATTGGGAAGTTTGGCGTGTTTAGCCATAATCTCGGCAGAGCCGACCATCATTGAAGAAGTAAAAGCAAAGCAAATGGAGGATAAATTCTGAAGCAGAGATAGCCGACGAGATTATCACTGCCGAGGTCGTTACACCTTCGATAATGGAGTGCTTAAGTTTGGAGGAAGGTTATGCGTGGTAGCGTCCCCCGAGTTGAAAAGAAAGATTTTACAAGAGTCCCATGGTTCCGAATTGCTGTTCATCCAGAAACACTAAGATGTATCACGATGTAAAGCAGACCTTTTGGTGGCCAAACATGAAGAGAGAGATAGCCGAGTTTGTATCCCAATGCCTACAATGTCAACAAGTGAAAGCAGAACATCAGAGACCAGCAGGACTTCTTCAACCTTTGTCAATTCCTGAATGGAAATGGGAACACATCTCCATGGATTTTGTGATTGGTTTGCCGAGAACGCAGAAGGGAATGGATTCGATTTGGGTCATAATCGACAGATTAACTAAGTCAGCACATTTCTTGCCTGTCCAGACTACATTCAATGCTGACCGACTAGTCAGATTGTATATGAATGAAATTGTGAGACTTCATGGAGTGCCGGTGTCCATTGTTTCAGACCGAGATCCGAAGTTTGTTTGTAGATTTTGGCAGAGTTTACAAAGAGCCTTGGGAACCGAATTGAAGTTCAGCACAGCTTTTCACCCCCAAACCGATGGGCAAACAGAAAGGACAATTCAGACACTAGAAGATATGCTCAGGCTATGTGTACTAGATTTCCAGGGAAGTTGGGGAGCACATTTACCATTAGTGGAATTTGCTTACAACAACAGTTATCAAGCTAGCATTGGCATGGCACCGTACGAAGCTTTGTATGGAAGGAAGTGTAGATCGCCGATATGTTGGACTGAAGTAGGAGATAAAGTTTTGATCGGCCCCGAACTGATTCAAGTGACAACCGAGAAGATTAAGCTTATCCGACAGAGGATCGAGCGCCTTGAGTCGGCAAAAGAGCTATGCCGACAGAGAAGAAGAGAATTGGAGTTTGAAATTGGGGACCATGTATTCTGAAAATTTCGCCAACAAAAGGAATTTCAGATTTGGGAAGAAAGGTAAGTTAGCACCTCGTTACATCGGGCCATTTGAAATTCTTGAGAAGATTAACACGATCGCTTACAGACTTGCTCTACCACCGAATTAAGTCAAGTGCACAATGTGTTTCACATCTCGACGTTGAGAAAGTATATTCGGATCCCTGCATGTGATTAGTCATTTTGGGATTGTGGTTGATGAAGAATTAAGCTATGAAGAGAAGCCGATGAGAATTCTTGGATGACAAGTGAAACGACTAAGGAACAAATCTATAGTGATGGTGAAAATTGAGTGGAAGGAACACTTCGGCAAGGAGGCCACGTGGGAAATGGAAGAAGAGATGAAAGTTCGATATCCTGAATTGTTTTCAGATCAAGGTAACTTAAGTTTGGGGACCAAACTTCTTTAAGGGGGGTAGGATGTAACAACCCTCACTTTGACTTAGTCTTGCTTGCATGCATTGCTCTTTTGTATGATTTTGCCTTGCCGAGGTTGTAATCTGTTATCTTGTTTTGCTTTGCTTTGTCTATTTGATGCTTGCTTGAATTCGCACCTTGTCTAGAGTATAGCCGAGGTCAGCTTAGCATAGTTTACCTTTGAGCCCTTGCATTTAAGAACAGTTTTTGAACCTTAGCCGACCTCCACCTTTAACCTGGCATATTGGCCGAGATGATTAACATCTGGGCCGAGGTGTGTATCGCCGAGGCCGAGGTGTGTATTATTTAGGCCGAGATGTTATCTTGAACCCAAGTGATCTTGTCCTGGAAGTGGTACAACCTAGACCGAGGTGTGGTACATCTAGGCCAAGGTGTGGCACAGCTCAGTTGGGTGTTGTCCTTCCTAGCCGAGATCATTAGCCGAAGTCATTGTCCTTTGCTTGCCGAGGTCTTGTTATTGGCCGATGTCATTACTCGCCGGAGTCCCTTGCCGCCTAGCTTGTTGAACACACTTTGTCAGGGACTTGTCTTTTCCATCAGTCACCTTTTTGAGTTAAGCCAACCCGGTAGCGCCACGTGTCCGAGCAGAAGGTTAAACCAGCCGCCAACCTTAGAAGTGTTTCATTTGTATCAAATCTTGGGCTGGAAGAAAGTGAAGCTCTAGGAAGAGTTCTAGAGTGAGAAAGTAGAGTGCAAGCTTGATCCTTGGTGTTTGATCCGTTAGATTCGAGTATTGAGGTTAGAATCTTGATTAACTCTTGCTGTTTCTATTGATCATCTAGCTACATTGCATGATTGATTATGTTTTGCATGCCATGCATCGATCCCAAGTTGGTTTTAGAAAGAGAAAGCTAGTGTTCGTAAGTTCTTGTGAAAAGCCTCATTTGATCCGAAAGTTTGCAACAAGTTACATGCATTTGTGTTTGTTCTTGCATGGTCTTCTTGTATGGGTATCCAGGTCCATGGTTTTAAACTCATAACATGAAATCTCAGGTCTTATAATCATAAGTTATGATCCTTGCATTCATCTCCTTCTTGATCTTCATGTTCATGTTCTTCATGTTCTTGAGCAGAGGGGAAAACCCAGATTTTTCCCCGGCTCCATCTCTTTGAAAGTGGCCCTCGGGACAGCACCTCGGCGAGGAGGTGTTGGACCTCGGCCAAGACCTGGTTAGTGCCCAGCTTGTTCCCCGAGATGAGGGACAGTGCCTGTTTTGATTTGACTTAGCTTTAGTGGATGCCGAGATCATTTGTGTGCATGTGAAGTCTGTTTAAAAGTGCATTCAATGGACTTGCCATGTGTTTGTAGGACTTGGACTTACCTTGACGCCGACGTCTGAAGAACTATGTGAGTGGTATTTTAATAAAGATATGTTATAGTGTTTTGATAAAAGCCTTATTTTGCCTTGTTTTGGAAAGTATTTGTAGGCATGAATGTTATCCCTATTTTGTATACCAAGTGTTATATCTTGTTTTGATGACATTCTTGGAAGTCCGTGATGCGTGGGGACTTTAAGCATTTGTGGCACTAGTCCGTATGTGCTAGGGGACTATAAGCATTTGTAGCACAAAGTTTGGAAGTCCGTGCGTGCGGGGACTATAAGCATTTGTGGCACAAGTCCTTAGTGTCCGGGGACTATAATGCAACGACACCATTGTTTTGAGATCTCTCTTGTCTTGTCTTGCTTTGCCATCGGTTTGCCATCGCGTGGGCTTGTTTGTCCGAGATGTCATCACTTGTATTATATTGATGTTAGTAAGCATCTCTTGTAGCTTTGAAAGATTTGATAGATGAACTTGATTTGTTTCATGTATTATTTGTTTAAAAGATCTCGGATATCATTCATGTAAACCCTTTATTACTTATGCCATTCACTGAGTATCCAAGCTCACCCTCTCTATATATATGTAGGTGATGAGCAGGTCGGCGGTGATGCCTAGTTGTGCTTAGCCGGCATGTTTTGCCGATGTGTTTTTGGATTCATGTTTTGCAGCATCTTGAAGATTATGCTTCTTGGTTATTTTATTGTATTTTGTGGTTGATGGCTGAGAAGCCTTTTGATCAAGATGTAAATTTTGTACGTCATTATTTTGTATTAAAGCTACTATAAGATGTTTGTCATCTCATTTAACTCAAGCACGGCTCTTATGGACTACTTTACTTTTGATTATTGCTTCCGCATTTGTAAGCCCCATATGTTTACTCTGATTTGTGTGTGTTTTCTTGTAAGTGGCCTTTGGTAATCCTTAATCGCCATCATGGCACCATTCTACTAGGGCGGAATGGGGTCGTGACAGATTGGTATCGAGCACAAGTTTCATGTAGTACGTTATTCACGCACTTGAGTCCTACAGAGCATAGGAATTTCTCTTAGACTTGATACAAGGATTGCATCATATTGCTTGTTACTTGACAATGTGTGCATCATCTCGGCATAACTACTTGTTGCTAGCATACATGCTTTGTTGTGCATTTTGTTTTAAAGTCACATTTTGCATACTCATAGCACTATGAGGAGAGGAGACCACCAGGTTGGCGAGATCGATCCAAGACAGATTGGACCGATTAGAAAGGCTAGTAGAAGGGTTAACTCGGGAGTTGAGACAAGTGAGACAACAGAATGCTAGTGCTACAACTACCCAGCCGAACAGACTAATGGCCGACGCAGATCCGCCTCCACCTCCTCCAAGACTCCTCAAGTACCTCCACACCAAATTTTGTATGGAGAGGAACCCGACTTTGATTAAGGAGTTCAAGAAGATGAACCCGCCGAGATTCCAAGGGGCATAGAGCCGATGAAAGCCAAGCATGGGTCCTAGGAATGGAGAAGCTATTTGAGATCTTTCCCAGACAGATGTCTGAAGGTGGCGGCGCATTCACGTTGGACGGCACGACGCCGAAGATGGTGGATCTTGACCGAGAAGAAAATCTGATTTAACTTGGGCCAAATTTTTGGAGCTATTTTATAACAAGCACTTTCCCATTAGTGTACGAGACCGTAAGACCACGGAGTTCCAGACTTTGATACAAGGGAACAAAACGCAAGAATCTGACCGAGCTTTCACCGACTTGGCGAGGTACGCGCCTCATATGATCGATGATGAGTATAGGAAAGCCGGAAGTTTGAAAGCGGTTTGCGCGGACCGATACAGGATAGAGTCAACATGCACAACATGCCGACTTATGCAGGAGTTTTGGACAAGGCTATCCTTGCGAAGCTAATCTGAACCGGTATCGTAATCTGAGGAGAATCAGAGAAAGAGACAGAACTATGATAACCGCCGAGTTCCGTTCAACTCCAAGAAGAAAACAAATGTGGACAGTTCAAGCAACTCGAACCAGAAGGTAGTACCAAGCCGATGTGTGCAAGTTGTGGAGGCCGATTTCGAGTTTGCCGTTAGGCCAGCGCTTTGTTTTGAATGTGGAGAAATGGGTCACCGTGTGAAGGATTGTCCAAGTCAAGAACCGATGATGGTAAGAAAAGTGGGAGCACCTCGGCTCTGACAGGAAGCAACGTTGGAAGGACCTGACGAGGCAGGCGAGTTTTTGCGTTGGTGCCAGAGACACCTGAATCTTTGAGAGACAAGAGTATCGTATACTCCCAATCTGCTCTCAAGATGCATACATATTGATAGATTACGGTTCTCGCATTCATTCAGATTCCGCCAAGTTTGCCGAGAAATTGAATAGACAACAAGAACCTCTTGATTATGTGTTATATGTGTCTGCTCCATCTGGGAGAACCATGATTGTTGCATCTATCTATAAGGCGTGTGTTATTGTGATTGAGGGTGTAGAACTATTAATTGATTTGTTGCCGTTAAATATGACCCACTTTGACGCCATATTAGGAATGGATTGGTTAGTAAAGAATTATGCATCAATTAATTGTGTTTCGAAGAGTGTCACATTGAGACCCCTGCACAAGCCGAGGTTATTTTCCGAGGTAAAGGGGTAGTACCCCACCATACTTGATTTCGTCCATTAAGGCCTGTAAGCTAATTCGTAAAGGGTGCCATGGCTACTTGTGTAGTATATTGAGTGATCGAATGGAAATGTTGATTTAGCCGACATCCCGTTGTTAGTGAATTCCCGACATCTTTCCAATGATTTGCACAGCCACTTAGTCGATAGAGAAATAGAGTTTATTGTGGACATTGTGTCGAACACACCGATCTCCAAGACACCCTATAGAATGGCCCCAAATGAGCTTAAGGAACTAAAGGTACAACTACAGAATTATTAGATAAAGGTTTTGTTAGGCCGAGCACTTCACCGTGGGGCGCCCGGTCTTGTTTGTTAAGAAAAAGATGGTACACTCCGCCTTTGCATTGTCTACAGAGAACTTAACAAGATAACTATTAAGAACAAGTATCCGTTGCCTATGATTGATGATTTGCTAGATCAACTACAAGGAGCAAGAGTCTTTTCCAAGATTGACCTTAGGTCGGGGTACCACCAGTTGAAGGTTAAAGCCGAGGATATTGAGAAGACCGCCTTCGAACAAGATATGGCCACTATGAGTTTCTAGTAATGCCATTTGGAGTGACTAATGCGCCAAAGATTCATGGACTTAATGAATAGAGTCTTCAAGCCGTACCTAGATGAATTTGTGGTTGTTTTATTGATGACATATTGATCTACTCCAAGAGTACCGAGCATGAGAGTCATCTGAGACTTGCTCTCTGAGACCTTGAGGACAGGAAGTCTGTATGCTAAGTTGAGTAAGTGTGAGTTTTGGCTTTCCAATATTTCATTTTTGGGACATGTGATTAATGAAGAAGGTATCTCTGTTGATCCCAAAGAAGATTGAAGCCGTGGTAAATTGGCCAACGACCAATGTGTAAGAGGTTCGCAGTTTACTAAGATTGGCAGGTTATTACAGGAAGTTTGTAAAAGACTTTTCAAGGATTGCGGTGCCATTGACGCAGATTAACTCGAAGGAGTGACATATGAATGGACCAAAGATAGAGAATCACCTTCCGGAGTTGAAGGCGAGGTTAGTTCTGACACAGTTCTTGTACTCCCATCAAGTAATGAAGAATTTCAGATTCTGATGATGCTTCACATAAGGGTTTGGGTTGTGTATTAATGCAAGGGGGCAAGGTCATAGCATATGCATCTCGCCAGTTAAAACCTCATGAGAAGAATTATCCTACCCATGATTTGGAGCTAGCGGTAGTGGTGTTTGCTTTAAAGATTTGGCGTCATTACTTGTATGGAGCTTCTTGCCAAGTTTTCACGGATCATAAGAGTTTGAAGTACTTATTCACTCGAAGGAACTAAATTTGAGGCAAAGAAGATGGTGGAATTGTTGAAGGACTACGACATGCGATTCGGTACCACCCGTGCAAAGCCAACTCGAGAGCCGATGCATTAAGCAGAAGTCATTGGGAAGTTTGGCGTGTTTAGCCATAATCTCGGCAGAGCCGACCATCATTGAAGAAGTAAAAGCAAAGCAAATGGAGGATAAATTCACAAGCAGATAGCCGACGAGATTATCACCAAAGCCGAGGTCGTTACACCTTCGATAATGGAGTGCTTAAGTTTGGAGGAAGGTTATGCGTAGCCGACGTCCCCGAGTTGAAAAGAAAGATTTTACAAGAGTCCCATGGTTCCGTAATTGCTGTTCATCCAGAAACACTAAGATGTATCACGATGTAAAGCGAGACCTTTTGGTGGCCAAACATGAAGAGAGAGATAGCGAGTTTGTATCCCAATGCCTACAATGTCAACAAGTGAAAGCAGAACATCGAGACCAAAGGACTTCTTCAACCTTTGTCAATTCCTGAATGGAAATGGGAACACATCTCCATGGATTTTGTGATTGGTTTGCCGAGAACGCAGAAGGGAATGGATTCGATTTGGGTCATAATCGACAGATTAACTAAGTCAGCACATTTCTTGCCTGTCCAGACTACATTCAATGCTGACCGACTAGCTGTATTGTATATGAATGAAATTGTGAGACTTCATGGAGTGCCGGTGTCCATTGTTTCAGACCGAGATCCGAAGTTTGTTTGTAGATTTTGGCAGAGTTTACAAAGAGCCTTGGGAACCGAATTGAAGTTCAGCACAGCTTTTCACCCCCAAACCGATGGGCAAACAGAAAGGACAATTCAGACACTAGAAGATATGCTCAGGCTATGTGTACTAGATTTCCAGGGAAGTTGGGGAGCACATTTACCATTAGTGGAATTTGCTTACAACAACAGTTATCAAGCTAGCATTGGCATGGCACCGTACGAAGCTTTGTATGGAAGGAAGTGTAGATCGCCGATATGTTGGACCGAAGTAGGAGATAAAGTTTTGATCGGCCCCGAACTGATTCAAGTGACAACCGAGAAGATTAAGCTTATCCGACAGAGGATCAGAACTGCCCAGAGTCGGCAAAAGAGCTATGCCGACCAGAGAAGAAGAGAATTGGAGTTTGAAATTGGGGACCATGTATTCCTGAAAATTTCGCCAACAAAAGGAATTTCCAGATTTGGGAAGAAAGGTAAGTTAGCACCTCGTTACATCGGGCCATTTGAAATTCTTGAGAAGATTAACACGATCGCCATGGACTTGCTCTACCACCAGAATTAAGTCAAGTGCACAATGTGTTTCACATCTCGATGTTGAGAAAGTATATTCGGGATCCCCTGCATGTGATTAGTCATTTTGGGATTGTGGTTGATGAAGAATTAAGCTATGAAGAGAAGCCGATGAGAATTCTTGACAGACAAGTGAAACAAAGGAACAAATCTATAGTGATGGTGAAAATTGAGTGGAAGGAACACTTGACAAGGAGGCCACGTGGGAAATGGAAGAAGAGATGAAAGTTCGATATCCTGAATTGTTTTCAGATCAAGGTAACTTAAGTTTGGGGACCAAACTTCTTTAAGGGGGGTAGGATGTAACAACCCTCACTTTGACTTAGTCTTGCTTGCATGCATTGCTCTTTTGTATGATTTTGCCTTGCCGAGGTTGTAATCTGTTATCTTGTTTTGCTTTGCTTTGTCTATTTGATGCTTGCTTGAATTCGCACCTTGTCTAGAGTATAGCCGAGGTCAGCTTAGCATAGTTTACCTTTGAGCCCTTGCATTTAAGAACAGCTTTTGAACCTTAGCCGACCTCTCCACCTTTAACTCGGCATATTGGCCGAGATGATTAACATCTGGCCGAGGTGTATCGCCGAGGCCGAGGTGTGTATTATTTAGGCCGAGATGTTATCTTGAACCCAAGTGATCTTGTCACGAAGTGGTACAACCTAGACCGAGGTGTCGTACATGTAGGCCAAGGTGTGGCACAACTCAGTTGGGTGTTGTCCTTGGTTGGCCAGATCATCAGCCGAAGTCATTGTCCTTTGCTTGCCGAGGTCTTGTCATTGTCCGATGTGATTACTCCGGAGTCCCTTGCCGCCTAGCTTGTTGAACACACTTTGTCGAGGACTTGTCTTTTCCATCACCACCTTTTGAGTTAAGCCAACCCGGTAGCGCCACGTGTCCGAAAGGAAGGTTAAACCACCGGCAAGCTTAGAAGTGTATCATTTGTATCATATCTTGTGCTTGAGGAGAGAAGCTCTAGGAAGAGTTCTAGAGTGAGAAAGTAGAGTGCAAGCTTGATCCTTGGTGTTTGATCCGTTAGATTCGAGTATTGAGGTTAGAATCTTGATTAACTCTTCTGTTTCTATTGATCATCTAGCTACATTGCATGATTGATTATGTTTTGCATGCCATGCATCGATCCCAAGTTGGTTTTAGAAAGAGAAAGCTAGTGTTAAAGTTCTTGTGAAAAACCTCATTTGATCCGAAAGTTTGCAACAAGTTACATGCATTTGTGTTTGTTCTTGCATGGTCTTCTTGTATGGGTATCCAGGTCCATGGTTTTAAACTCATAACATGAAATCTCAGGTCTTATAATCATAAGTTATGATCCTTGCATTCATCTCCTTCTTGATCTTCATGTTCATGTTCTTCATGTTCTTGAGCAGAGGGGAAAACCCAGATTTTTCCCCGGCTCCATCTCTTTGAAAGTGGCCTCGGGACAAGACACCTCGAGGAGGTGTTGGACCTCGGCCAAGACCTGGTTAGTGCCCAGCTTGTTCCCCGAGATGAGGGACAGTGCCTGTTTTGATTTGACTTAGCTTTAGTGGATGCCGAGATCATTTGTGTGCATGTGAAGTCTGTTTAAAAGTGCATTCAATGGACTTGCCATGTGTTTGTAGGACTTGGACTTACCTTGACGCCGACGTCTGAAGAACTATGTGAGTGGTATTTTAATAAAGATATGTTATAGTGTTTTGATAAAAGCCTTATTTTGCCTTGTTTTGGAAAGTATTTGTAGGCATGAATGTTATCCCTATTTTGTATACCAAGTGTTATATCTTGTTTTGATGACATTCTTGGAAGTCCGTACGTGCCAGGGGACTTTAAGCATTTGTGGCACTAGTCCGTATGTGCTAGGGGACTATAAGCATTTGTAGCACAAAGTTTGGAAGTCCAGATGCGTTGTGGGACTATTAGCTTTTGTGGCACAACTCCTTAGTGTCCGGGGACTATAATGCTACGACACCATTGTTTTGAGATCTCTCTTGTCTTGTCTTGCTTTGCCATCGACGGTTTAGCGCGTGGGCTTGTTTGTCCGAGATGTCATCACTTGTATTATATTGATGTTAGTAAGCATCTCTTGAAGCTTTGAAAGATTTGATAGATGAACTTGATTTGTTTCATGTATTATTTGTTTAAAAGATCTCGGATATCATTCATGTAAACCCTTTATTACTTATGCCATTCATCGAGTATCCAAGCTCACCCTCTCTATATATATGTAGGTGATGAGCGGTCGGTGATGCCTAGTTGTGCTTAGCGGCATGTTTTGCCGATGTGTTTTTGGATTCATGTTTTGCAAAAGATCTTGAAGATTATGCTTCTTGGTTATTTTATTGTATTTTGTGGTTGATGGCTGAGAAGCCTTTTGATCAAGATGTAAATTTTGTACGTCATTATTTTGTATTAAAGCTACTATAAGATGTTTGTCATCTCATTTAACTCAAGCACGGCTCTTATGGACTACTTTACTTTTGATTATTGCTTCCGCATTTGTAAGCCCCATATGTTTACTCTGATTTGTGTGTGTTTTCTTGTAAGTGGCCTTTGGTAATCCCGAATTACTGGCCATCATGGCACCATTCTACTAGGGGCGGAATGGGGTCGTGACAAACTGGGTGTCTAGCAAATCTGCAGCTGATATCGGTTGACGGTGCTCTGCTAGGGAGTTTGGACGTGGTTAGATCTGTCCAGATGAGGGAGTGGAATATCTTGATCCATTCCAATTCGTGCTTCGCACTTGGCTCGATACCTCGCTGCTTGGAGGATGAGAGAGCTTTCAGCCCTTTTTGTTAGCTCCTGCTGCGCCTTTTTCTTGGAAAATAGAGTGCCCTTCTTAGCAAGTATGTTGAAAATGGGGGAAAGACAGGAAGCCTGACTCAACTGTGCCCCTAGTTCATTATTTTGACCATTTTTTTCGTTTTGGTTTTCTACTAAAACAGTTTTGATCAATATGAGAGTTAGATTAACATGCTTATTCGATTTTTTGATTCAAAATCATGCAAGTCAAGCTATGAGCACTGAAAATTTTCCTTTTTTGGGTCCAAGAAATGGTCCAGTTTTAGAAAAATGGAATAATTTTCGAGAAAATTAGTGAACCTCAGTAAAAATTCTCAAAAACTATTTTTGCAAACGGCCATTGCTCAACGAGCACGGTACCTACTCTTGAGATGCACAACCTCGGACCCATAGCAATGGAAAATTGCCCCTTGTCTGAAGGAGAGCTGCATGGCAACGGAAAGTTGCCTCTTGTTTGAATGGCACCGCTGTGCATTGAATGGCAACGGAAAGTTGCCCCTTGTCTGAATGACACCGCAATAAGATTGTAATCGATCCTCGAGTGACGATCACAACCGAACTCTCGGATCTGAGAGAAGACAAAGATGACCGTAACCATCACATGGACACAGCTTGAATTTGAAGTGTTTGTATTTGGACTTGAGAATGAAGTTGCTCACGATCCCAAACATGGGAATCAAGCTCACGTAGTTCGAGGTTTAAGGTACACTCGGTATTAACCTCTCCTTTGTTAGGCTCTAGCTTTTGCCAAGGCGCCTGCTATGGTTTTCGACCTTTAGCTTCGCTTTTTTCTTTTCAATTCTTTTCTTCTTCTTTTCTTTTTTGTTTTTCATCTTTTCTTTTTGTATTTTCATTTTTTATATATATTTTTTTCTTTTTATTTTTTTTCTCTTGCTCTAACTTTTGCCTGGGTCGCCCTTCCGGGTTTTCGGCCCAACGAGCCTCTCAAGGGTGAAAGTGTAACAAGTCTATGCCAAATGGTTTTAACGTTTTGAAGCCATCTGTATCCAGGAGAGTGGCTGTTATTGTCGATTTGCAAAAGGATCCATCTCCGGCTCTTCGAGCACATCGGACATTTTGCCCCTAGTTCAAGGGGTGCTTCTGTTCTAGCTTCACAAGCTTCTTCCCATGAGATCCGATCTTCTTGATCGACTTTCTTGCCTCTTGTTCGAGGGTCGCTGAATCGCCACACAGCCTCACGCTAGAAGTTGACCGTTGAACATCCTGAATCCAAGTTCAAGTTTTGAAATCAAGAGGGGTGGAGTCTCGAGGCTGAGAGCGATTCCACACAGGTCTTCGCAGGACCGTGAAAAATATTTTTTTTTTGAAAGTTTTTAAGGAAGCGACAAATCGCTTCATACCAAGCTAGTCTTGAACCAATCTAGATCAAGCCAGGGTCCTTCTCAGTACTCACATTAACAAGCATGATCTCAATCATTAAGGGCTTAGCATGCCTCTCTTTCTCTCAATTGATCAAATTTTGCAAAACCCGAGAAATTCCTTCCTCTTCGTTTTTTTATCACAATGTTTCGAAAAAAGTTTTGGAAAACTTAGGTCGATGCAACGAATTTCAAGGCACAGCTTCTAGTCAAATACTGCCATCTCATTTAGAATTTCTGGCACAACTGGCACACGGCAGAAGCAAACACAAAAGCATGAAAAACCACTATTGTTCATTCAAATCTGTTGGCATTACTGGCTCCAAGGCAGAAATAGACTCAAAACAAAATGAAAAGACAAATGCAAAACAAAATGGTGATGCCCAAGGTAACACCCCTGGAATCACCCGACCTCTTAACAAAATAGGAATGACTCAATACAACAAGACAGACCCGACTGACTCAATATGAAAAGACTGACTCAAAACAAAGAGACAGACTCAAAACAAAATAACAGAACTGACTCAATACCCAAGCCAGAACGTATAAAACCCAGCATTCACAAATGCTCAAAACAGTGCGTGCCATACACCACATCTGAAATAAACTGAACGCCGCCCGCAGGTGGTTCATCCCCCGATCACATCACATTATCCCCCACAAGTTCACTGATCAAGTGTCGATAGACTTTGTAGGACCTGGTGCGGGGATGACCCCGTTGTCAATCAAATTTTGTATCTCGTGGCGGAGACGGACGCAACTGTCGGTGTCATGACCGGTTTGTTGATGAAAAGAACAGTACTTAGTTGGGTCATGCTTTGGAGAGAGAGGATCGGGTAGAGGCCGTTGTTCTAACGGTTTCAGATGTCCTTTCCTGAGTAGGACCCCCAGGGCTTTTGACAAAGGCATATAAAGCAGGGCGAAAATCCTCTTGCCCCGGGGTAGATAGTCTCAAGTTCGGGGGTTTGGATTGGATGCACCAACAAAGGGGGTGGCTGTTTTAGGAGTGGTGGTGACCATACCAACTTCAGAAGATCTTGCAGCTGCATCACCACTGGTGGTTGCATTCGAACTGCGGTTGAATGCCCTCTTGGGCTGCTCTCGGTCTTGGTCAATCAGACCCTGTTTCATTGCATCCTTGATCTGTACTCCCATCTCATGCAAATCTGAAAAGGTAAGGAAGGGGAGCATGATCATTTTCTGCATTAGTTTGGGCTAGAGGTTGCGTACAACCATCCGAATCTGATCTTTGTCGGAAGGCCTTGTAGTCATCATTGAGGCCTTTGCTCTCCATCTCGTCACGAACTCTGAGAAACCCTCCTTTGGCTCTTGGCGGGTGACTTCAAGATCAAGAGTTGTGACCTCAATCTGTGTGTTATAGGAGTATTGATCATTGAAGGCCTCAGCCATCTCTTCCCAATTCTGTTTCACAGAGTTCTCCAATTTCGCATACCAGATGGCCGCTACACCCGACAGGGTCCGGCTGAATAAAGAAAGCTTCTGTAATCTGGTGAGGCCCATCGGCCTTAGTATGTCCGAAAACAACCGAAGATGCACCACGGGATCCCCAGATCCATCAAATCGGTCGATGTGTGGCATCTTGAATCTGTCCTGCAGCGTCACAGCTGTGTCGGTATACCCGTCCTCAATGTCCGGAATGGACTTCACACCTTGAGATTTCTTGAACAGCTTTTCAAGCTTGTTTACATTTAATGCCATGGGGTCCACCTCGAATTCGAAGGGAGAATCCGATTGATTGATAGGAGTGGGTGCCTTGGATAGTTGAGGTAGAATTGGGGGCGGAGCCGGCCCTGTTGGGATGTCTGTATCCTTCTGGACATTCTGGACATTCGCCGTCTCCCCGGGTATTGGAACTCTTGGTGGGGGAGGAGCTTGGTGTGAAGCTGATGCTCCAGTTTGTTGCTCTAACCTGGCAATTGTCTCTGCCTGTTGGGCTATGACCACGGCCTGTTGCTTGGCGAATTCTGCTTGACTGACAGCGTCTTACTGCATGGCTTTCATACTATCCTGGAGTTGGCGCACCATCTCTTCCAGACTCGACATATTGTCCTGGTCTAACTGAGCAACCGGTATATCTCCCTGAGGTAAAAACAGATATCTCAACCCAACTGCGCACAGGTGAGGGATAATGACCGCTGATCCGAACACTGTTGAACTGATGATCTGGCTCGATGGCGTTTTACCTCGCCTGCAAAGGAACACTGATTGCCCTTTGAACTGAATCTCTGACCCGACAAAGTCTATCAGCACAAGTCCAATGTACCTGGAGAATAGTGGATCCTTCTGAAGCTATAGTTCCAGGACTACCTTGCAAAAGAGAAAACAAACAGCACCTCAGCCTGATTTCACCAAAACAGATACGAGCAAAGCTGAACGACTGTGCTCTCTCTCAATTTCGCCAAAATTTGCTCAGAACCGATACCCACAGTAAACTGATTGCCCAAATACTGATGGTGATGCCCGCAAGCCTGATACTCAGACTTGCAAATTGATATGCGCATTCCCTGTAGAGATACACTCTAAAAGCACATAGCAAGTAAATGAGAGCCAAAACACCCCTATGTTGGGGTAGGGTTTCCCTGTCCTATTTTGTCAGGAGCTAGGGTTTCACTACGCACGCAGCGGTTTGAAACAACCTATGATCGGGTAAGCAACCTGTCCTAGTTTGTAATGGTCACTATGGATTCCGAATATGCACTAGGTCGAATGGTCAAAAGGGTGCCCCGGTAAAACCGGGGTTTGTGTTCCCATACTGTCAGAGCCCATAACCGGTCAGCCTTATGGTCATGCCTTGACAAGAACAAGCCTTCGGCAAACCGTTCAGGAATGGCAGATGGCAAACACGGTGTCCTAGGCGCACTAATGCACATGCAATGCAAAGAGACACATAAATGAAATCAAAACAGGATATCAAGAGTTCGAGTCAAGCTCTCTAAACTCCCCAGTAGAGTTGCCAGAAACTGTAGATGTCCCCGACGAACGCCCCGGGAGGATGACTCCCGTTCTGTTCGTTTGTGGGTCTACTACAGTTTGGACTCAAATTGTGGAGGTTCTTAATCTGAACCAAAGAGTCCAAATCTGGCAAATCGTTTTGAGAAAACAGATTTTTTTGAAAGAAGTGCCAAACATGGACTGCTTTGCCAGATACAGAGTCGCCATCTAAATATTTTATTTTGGGAAATCTAGGAAACCCTGACTCGGTGCCAAAGGCCACGTGTCCGTCATCACCAAAGTTGCCTCGGCTCAGGAACTTGGGTACGATTGGGGAAGGTTAGCTATGAGCACCCCCTCTCGCTCGATCAAAGATCGGCCTCTACTAACCATGATATCTTGTTTTTGAAAACACATGTGTTCTTATTCCGGTTAATTAGCCTAGAATTACTACGTGATGCGCACAGCAAAACAAGTATAGACTAGATCGCCTAATTTGGAACAAAGCATTGCATATCCATTTGTTTGAAAATGGTTAGAGATTTGCTACTCGCAAGTAGGCTAAAATACGGATTTCAATGAATTATTCCAATTCAAACAATCCAACCTTTATCCGCAGGCATTCAAGCAGTTATATCACATAAGCAGCTAGCCTCATGGTAATCATGCTATTATGGCAACACTCACACGCATGCGGTATGCTAAAGCATAAAAGCTTACCTAGTACTCCAAGCCAAAATAGAAACTAGTTAGTAATCACATGCATGGTCCTAGTTCATGTTAAGATGGCTAATGCAACACAGGCAAAATGCAGCTAGAATAGGCTCGACTAATCTAAACATGGCATATGATGATGCTACAACTAACACGTATTCAACTTGGAACTGAAATACAATGCAGTTAGTATGATGCGCCGAGCCCGATGCATGCAAGACAAATGTATGGATGCACGCATGCATAGTATAAGGTATGCTAATTTAAATATGTCCTAATACTAACCATCGAAGCAGGTAAGTAAAAAGGAGAAAGAAGTGGGGGTTGAAAGACATGCACACACGCACCCACACTTATTACAAATTCGCCATCGCTTGAAGGGACCAAAAGAATAATACAAATTAATTAACCTACAAGCTAATTAACTATTACAGACCACTTAACTAGTTAAGCAAATTAACTAAGCTAAGAAAGCAGTAAAGGCCTCAGGAAGAGGATCCAATGCGTGCGTGCTCTGGTTTGCTCGGAAATCCAACGCCATGCACAAGTTTGCCTCTGTTTTCCCTGCTCTGCTCCTCTGAAAATGGCACAATTCTCAAGGATGCTTCTCTGGACATTGTGGAACACCACCGGCTAAGAGGAATGGCCACTAGCCAAGGGAAATGGTCATCGGCTGCAAATTAAGCGATCGGCCACTGATGGATGGCCGGTCGGCCAAATCTTCCTGCAGAACCTGTTTTGACAGCAGCAGAGGGCAAAACATGGCATGGCAATGCATTTCAAGCAAATGTGTGCACCACCACATCCCTTATCATGTTTGTGACTCAAAGGGGTATGGTGCTCGATTCTCGGACCACCAATCGCGCATTTCAATGCGTGATGGCCCAAGAAGCTAAGTTGTGCATTTTAATGTCAAATGTGATGCACACAAACACATAAGGAACCGAACCTCAATCATGGTGATTCAAGAGGCGAGGCATGCATGCCAAATGCAACCTAAGCATGTGAGCTAAATATGCAATATGAGCATGCAAGCAAGTAATGTACATTAGGCACACAACCTAAGCAAACAAGCATGCAAGGCATGAAGCAATGTAACAACATGTAAAGAGTGGACTTAAACTAATTTGGGCAACCCTCAACTAGGCCCAAAACAGTGGCCAAAAGCTATGGAAATGGGGCCAAATGCACATACAAGCATGCATGCATACATGATCCAATTCCTAGGCATCAAAAGGCAACTTTTAAGCACACTTAAAAAAGGATAAACATGGACAAATGGCATGCATAGAAAGCTCTGAAACCATGTTAGAAAAGGTGCCAAACCAAGTAAACAAGACAAGCATGGCATGCAACAATGTCCAAAACTCAAGGTAAGCCAAGGGGCTTAAACCATGGCCATGCCAACCAAGCCTCAAAAGGCCATAGGGACTCAAAACCATCCCAAGGCAGACCAAAGCAAGGGTAAAGGCACACCTAGATGGCATCTAAATGGCCTAAACATGGGAGCATACAAAAGGGGCCAAACACGGAGCATAAGATGACAACCTTATAAACTATTAAAGGGGCATCAAATGCAAGCATACAAGCATATCATGAGGACTGAAATGACATGATAAGTGGTTCCAAACCACTCAAATGATACAAGGATAGCATGCTAGAGGGTCCGATACTTAGGGTCTACAAAGGGGATTACATGGTAGCTATACAAAGAAAAGCATGGATGACCCAAATGACTGAAAAAAGTCCTAAATCATGCCAAAATATGCATAAAAGCTTCACAAAGCTAAGCCAAAATCATGCTAGAAACAAGGCTCAAAGCACAAAACATGTTAAGGCAATTTCATGGCATTACAAGACAAGTATGCTAAGCATGCGTGGTGTGTCTAAACCAAGTAAAAATAGTGCTATATCATGGCAAAATAAGCACAAATAACACTTAAGACATGGCCAACATGAACTTAAAAATGGTGCTCACACATGAGGCTAAAATGGCACTTTTTGAAGACAACAATGAGAGGGGGTGGCCCTCTCCTTCTTAGGACCTTAAACCACCATCCTCACCACTGAAATCCCTCAAGATTTCAGTGGTGAGGAGGCCCAAACAAGGTGGTCCCGAAGCTCACCAAAAACACACAAAAATGAGGCCAAACAAGGCCTAAGAGGGGGTAAACAATCCCAAACACAAAAGTGACCTTAATGAAGTATCTTAAACACAAAAAAACAGAACTTTTTTATGTTATACACAAAGCTCAAATCAGCAAGAAAGATAGGCTAAAAGTGTGTGCAAAAACGGGGAATAAAATAGGGTTAGATGCTCACCCGTGTAGACCAACGGGGACAGCAGCCTTTGGTCCCAAAAATCAGTTCCTTAGCCTCTGAAAATGGCCTCCAAGAAGCTTAGATGGATGATGGAGAGGTGTGGTTGAGAGGTGGTGTGCAAAGGGGCCAAGAACCAACACTTATGGAGCTTGGATGTAGAGATATAGAGAGATACAACTCTTGTATGCCTTAGACCAATTCTTGGAACCCTTGCAATAGAAGAGAAGTTCTTCTTTTATAGAGAAGATGGAGGCTTGAAGCTTCTGAGAGAAGCTAAGCAAAAAGGGTCAAGGGGGTCAAGTTTCTCTTAGAAGCTTGGAGCAAAAGGGCCAAGAAGGCCAAGCTTCTTGGAGAAGCTAGGCAAAAGGTTCAAGAGGTGCAAGCTTCTCTTGGAAGCTTAGAAGGGTTCAAGCTTCTTGGAGAAGCTAGGCAAAGGTGCAAAAGGTTCAAACTTCTAGGAGAAGCTAAACCAAGGGTTCAAAAGGTTCAAGTTTCCTCAATAAGCTAAAGACAAAGGGTTCAAAAGGGTCAAGCCTCCCCAAGAAGAGGTCTCGGCCAGAAAAAGAGTCAATCGGCCAAATTAAGATGGCCGACCAACCAAACAGAGTGCCGACCGGCCAAATATATGGCCGATGGCAACAAAACACTGGCCGGTGGCCTCTAGCCATGGCCGGTGATGTGTGGGGATGTCTCACATGTCTCACAAGCCATACCCTGCCTCTCCAAGGCAAAACACAAGTGTTTGGTGCAAAACCAGACACAAAACAGTCGAGTCGAGAGATCCTGAGGCGAGGCGCGCTGCCACAGCCTCCGGAAACTCAAGACGAACACAAACATGGATGATCACCGAGAGTTCAAGCAGTGACGTCCAAGTCTTGAGGACGGTCAAAAATGGGGTGTCTACACCTACCACGCCTACCACCTCTTCCTCGTCCTGACATCCTAATAAAGGAAACGAAGAACATTAGCACATTCATAAATGTGCCGAAACTAAACACTCGCGTCCTAGTGCATGGACAATTGTAATTCACTCCACGTAAGCACATAAACACATAAGCACTTACGAATTTCATTTCCGGATAATGATAATCCCGAGGCGTTACTAGAGTTCCGGTTAGAAACAGCATTGATCAAGTGCTTTTCCAACAAGACTCCCAGAAACCCAAGGATCCAATCAACATCCTAGAAATTAAATCCCATACCCAAATAATCACATAAACATGTTGTCACATAAGCACATAGCATATGACACTACACCTAAGTCTCTATCAAGCGAGACAAACCCATTGTGATCCTAATCACTTCCCACGCACTCCAAAGTATTCAACCCGACGCCTCGATACCAAGTTGTAACGCCTCAAAATAATAACATTAAACTCAACAATATTGACAAGCATTGATATATAAAAGATCAACATCCTTCTATTCATCAGAGTATTTCCTTACAAAAAATATTACATGTTGACAACAAAAGTAAACGCCCCATGGGCTTACAACTTTCCAAGCCAACACTTGGCTACAAGAAATGAGTACTAACTCATATACACATTAAGCCCTAGGCTTGAATTTACATATAATACATCAAAAGGAAAATAACATCCAAAAAGTCTGACTGCCTCTAGCCTCCCAAGCTATGTCCTTGGAGGTGGCATGCTACATGTACCTGAAAATAATGTTCCCATATAGGGTGAGCCACAGCCCAGTAGAAATACACTAAACCAACTATGAACAATGACTAAAAGATTAGCAGTTGATAGATGGCCAACACAGATACATCCACTTATATTACATTACAATTACATGACTTACAAGTCTATGTCACTTTTCATTATTCCATTTTCAGTAGATAAGCATACTAGCTGAATCAATACATCAACAGATAAGAATATTAGCTATATCAACATCTTAACAGATAAGTATAAGAACTATATCATGCAACAAAGATAAGCATATGAGCTGTATCTACACTTCTCAAGACAAGCATATGAGCTGTGTCTATACTTCTCAAAGATAAGCATATGAGTTACATCTACGGAGTTCATCCCCTATCTCCTCCCAACATTATCTGGTTTAGAGGTCTATCCCCCATCTTCCCCTAAACCGCGGAGTACATCCCCCATCTCCTCCTCTACACACAATGCATATAAACACATAGGTTCTATATACAATCAACCAATACATAAAGTTAATGTATTCTATCAACCGTCAAGCTCCATGACACATTCCATTGATTAGTTTTTGTTTGCCTAATCATCATGCATTGTCTACAACAATCAAGACTATCCTCCACCGATAGCCCATAGCAGTTATTTCTAAACAGAAAATAAATGCATGTAATGGATAATATATCAACATTTCGATTTGGTGAGCGATAAATAATTCAACTACACCCTTTAATCCCATACATTCCCAATTCCAACATTTCTAATTCAATTCTCCTTTTCTCAAATTAATTACACGAATTAATTTATTAAGTCAATTAGGCAAATTCCCTTAACTAACAAAACAACTCTAAGGTTCCATTTTCATCCACATTCCAACATCTATCTCACTTGTCTATGCCAAACTTGCATTTAGGTTTATTATAAACAAAACCCCAACTTTTGTAAAATTACACAAAAGGCCCAAACTTTCTCAAAACTACCCAACAACACCCAACATATCAAAATGCTAAAATTTAAAGACAAAATCCATAAGGAGGAGTAGGATATCCCTACCTCAAAGTTTGAGCTCCAACAAAGAAGATGAAAGAAACGAAAATGCTCCAAATCACAAATTTCTCAGATCAAAAGATAGCCCTCGACGATCAACAACTTTTTTGTAAAGGCTAAAGGTGAGGAAATCACTCCTACTAGATCAATACATAGAGAGAAGGTAGAGCTCTAGAGTGAGAAGCTCAACAATGGTGTTTTTGGAAAAGTAAGAGAGAGAAGAGATGTGAAAAAGTGATTTCAAAAAGTCAAAACTCGAAGCTTTAACCCGCCGCCCGCCGAAGGCCACTCACAGATCCTCGCCGAGGCCCAATCTCCCACTCGAGCGGCGGATGCACACTTTCAGAACTTTTGCAGACAGGTCCCCTACTCGAGCGCCCAACTCGCCGAAAGGCCACACACAAACTCCCACTCGAAGGTCAAACCCCGGCGGACAACATCAAGGAGGGTGATTTTCCGCCGAGTGCAAAACCCCCGCTTGAGCGGAGAAGCGACAACAAAGGCCCCGCTCGAGCGTCAAAAGCTCCGCCGAGACGGAAAGCAAAATCTGCAACTACTTTTGGTTCTAAGTTCAACTAACCAAGAATAAACACTCAACACACCCTATAACTCAAATACAAAGTATGAGAGGATGTAAACAAGATTTAAACAACTGCTAACATCTACGGAACCCCTGTACAACAAGGGGTAAAACCCAGGATCGCTATATTTTTAAAAAACTTCCATTTTTAATTTTGTGCAACTTCGATTTTTATTCAACTTCTATTTTCATGCAATTTCCATTTCTATTCGACTTCCTTTTTTATGTAATTTCCAGATAGATCGTTAGTGGTTTCTTGAATGAACTTCCATTTTTAATGTTATGCAACTTCCATTTTTATTTTTATTCAACTTCCATTTTTATTCAATTACTTTTCTATTCAACTTTCTTTTTTATTTAATTTTGAAATAGATCGTTAGGGTATAGTAGTTTCTTCAATGAACTTCCATTTTTTATTTTATGCAACTTCCATTTTTATTTTTATTCAACTTCCTTTTTTATTCAATTTCCTTTTCTATTCAACTTCCTTTTATATTTAATTTCCAAATAGATCTTCAAGGTATAGTGGTTTTTTGAATGAACTTCTAATGTTAATTTTATGCAACTTCCATTTTTATTTTTATTCAACTTCCCTTTTTATTCAATTTTCAAATTCCCTTTTTTATTTAATTTCCAAATAATTCATTAAGTTATAGTGGTTTCTTGAATGAACTTCCATTTTTATTTTTATGCAACTTCCATTTTGATTCAATTTCCTTTTCTATTCAACTTCCCATTTTATTTAATTTACAAATAGATCGTTAAGTTATAGTGGTTTATTGAATGAACTTCCATTGTTAATTTTATGTAACTTCCATTTTTATTTTTATTCAACTTGCATTTTTATTCAATTTCCATTTCTATTCAACTTTCTTTTTTATTTAATTTCCAAATAAATCGTTATGGTATTATGGTTTCTTAAATGAACTTACATTGTTAATTTTATGCAACTTCAATTTTTATTTTTATTCAACTTCAATTTTTATTTAATTTCCTTTTCTATTCAACTTCCTTTTTTATTTAATTTCCGAATAGATCGCTAAGGTATAGTTTTTTCTTGAATGGACTTCCATTGTTAATTTTATGGAACTTCCATTTTTATTTTTATTTTCATTCAACTTCCATTTTTATTCAATTTCATTTTCTATTCAACTTCCTTTTTTTTATTTAATTTCTAAATAGATCGTTAAGGTATAGTGGTTTCTTGAATTAACTTCCATTGTTAATTTTATTCAACTTCCATTTTTATTCGATTTCTTTTTCTATTCAACTTCATTTAATTTCCAAATCGATCGTTAAGGTATAATGGTTTCTTGAATGAACTTGCATTTTCAATTTTGATGCAGTTTCCATTTTTATTTTTATTCAACTTCCATTTTTATTCAATTTCTTTTTCTATTCAACTTCCTTTTTTATTTAATTTCCAAATAGATTGTTAAGGTATAATGGTTTCTGGAATGAACTTACATTGTTAATTTTAGGCAACATCCATTTTTATTTTTATTCAACTTCCATTTTTATTCAATTTATTTTCTATTCAACTACCTTTTTTATTTAATTTCCAAATGGATCTTTAAGATATAGTGGTTTCTTGAATGAACTTCCATTGTTTATTTTATGCAACTTTCATTTTTATTTTTATTCAACTTCCATTTTTAATTTTATTCCACTTCCATTTTTATTAAATTCTTTTTTCTATTCAACTTTATTTTTTATTTAATTTCCAAATAGATCGTTAAGGTATAGTTGTTTTTTGAATGAACATCCATTTTTAATTTTATGCAACTTCCATTTTGATTCAATTTCCTTTTCTATTCAACTTTCCATTTTATTTAATTTACAAATAGATCGTTAAGTTATAGTGGTTTATTGAATGAACTTCCATTGTTAATTTTATGCAACTTCCATTTTTATTTTTATTCAACTTGCATTTTTATTCAATTTCCTTTTCTATTCAACTTTCTTCTTTATTTAATTTCCAAATAAATCGTTATGGTATTATGGTTTCTTAAATGAACATACATTGTTAATTTTATGCAACTTCAATTTTTATTTTTATTCAACTTGCATTTTTATTCAATTACCTTTACTATTCAACTTTCTTTTTATTTAATTTCCAAATAAATCGTTATGGTATTATGGTTTCTTAAATGAACATACATTGTTAATTTTATGCAACTTCAATTTCATTTTATATTCAACTTTTATTTTTATTCAACTTCCTTTTCTATTCAACTTCCTTTTTTATTTAATTTCCGAATAGATCGCTAAGGTATAGTTTTTTCTTGAATGGACTTCCATTGTTAATTTTATGGAACTTCCATTTTTATTTTTATTTTCATTCAACTTCTATTTTTATTCAATTTCCTTTTCTATTCAACTTCCTTTTTTTATTTAATTTCCAAATAGGTCACTAAGGTATAGTGGTTTCTTGAATTAACTTCCATTGTTAATTTTATTCAACTTCCATTTTTATTCGATTTCTTTTCTATTCAACTTCATTTAATTTCCAAATCGATCGTTAAGGTATAGTGGTTTCTTGAATGAACTTGCATTTTCAATTTTGATGCAGTTTCCATTTTTATTTTTATTCAACTTCCATTTTTATTCAATTTCTTTTTCAATTCAACTTCCTTTTTTATTTAATTTCCAAATTGATTGTTAAGGTATAGTGGTTTCTTGAATGAACTTACATTGTTAATTTTAGGCAACATTCATTTTTATTTTTATTCAGCTTCCATTTTTATTTTTATTCAACTTCCATTTTTATTCAATTTCTTTTCTATTCAACTACCTTTTTTATTTAATTTCCAAATGGATCTTTAAGATATAGTGGTTTCTTGAATGAACTTCCATTGTTTATTTTATGCAACTTCCATTTTTATTTTTATTCAACTTCCATTTTTAATTTTATTCCACTTCCATTTTTATTCAAATTCTTTTTCTATTCAACTTCCTTTTTATTTAATTTCCAAAAAGCCCATTAAGGTATAGTGGTTTCTTCAATAAATTGCCATTTTTATTTTTATTCAACTTTCTTTTTTATTTAATTTGCAAATAGATCGTTAAGATATAGTGGTTTTTTGAATGAACTTCCATTTTTATTTTTATTTAACTTCCATTTTTATTTTTATTTAACTTCCATTTTTTTTTTTTGTGTTAAACTTCAACTTTTATTCAATTTACTTTTCTATTCAACTTCTTTTTTTTTTTTTTTCATTTCGAAATAGATCGTTAAGGTATAGCGATTTTTGAATGAACTACCATTTTTAATTTTATGCAACTTCCATTTTTATTTATCATTTAATTTCCAAATAGATCGTTAAGGGATACTGGTTTATTGAATGAACTTCCATTTTTAATTTTTTGCAACTTCCATTTTAATTTTTATTTAACTTCAATTTTTATTCAATTTCGTTTTCTATTCAACTTCCTTTTTTATTTAATTTCCAAATAAATTGTTAATGTAGAGTGGTTTTTTGAATAAACTTCAATTTTTCATTATATGCAACTTCTATTTATATGTTTATTCAACTTCCATTTTATTTAATTTCTAAATAGATCGTTAGGGTATAGTGGTTTCTTGAATGAACCTCCATTTTTAATTTTATGCAACTTCCAATTTTATTTTTATTCAACTTTCATTTTTGTTCAATTTCCATTTCTATTCAATTTCCTTTTTTCTTTAATTTTCAAATAGATCGTTAAGGTATAGTGGTTTCTTAAATGAACTTCCATTTTTAATTTCAGGCAACTTCCATTTTTATTCAACATCCTTTTTTATTTAATTTCCAAATAGATCGTTAACGTATAGTGGTTTTTTGAATTAACTCCCATTATTAATTTTATGCAACTTCCATTTTTATTTTTATTCAACTTCCATATATATTCAATTTCCTTTTCTATTCAACTTCTTTTTTTATTTAATTTCCAAATAGATCGTTAAGGTAGAGTAGTTTTTTGAATAAACTTTAGTTTTTATTTATATGCAACTTCCATTTATATTTTAATTCAACTTCCATTTTTATTAAATTCTCTTTTCTATTCAACTTCCTTTTTTATTTAATTTCCAAATAGATCGTTAAGATATAGTTGTTTTTTGAATGAACTTCCATTTTTAATTTTATGCAACTTCCATTTTGATTCAATTTCCTTTTCTATTCAACTTCCCATTTTATTTAATTTACAAATAGATCGTTAAGTTATAGTGGTTTATTGAATGAACTTCCATTGTTAATTTTATGCAACTTCCATTTTTATTTTTATTCAACTTGCATTTTTATTCAATTTCCTTTTCTATTCAATTTTCTTTTTTATTTAATTTCCAAATAAATCGTTATGGTATTATGGTTTCTTGAATGAACTTACATTGTTAATTTTATGCAACTTCAATTTTTATTTTCATTCAACTTCAATTTTTATTTTATTTCCTTTTCTATTCAACTTCCTTTTTTATTTAATTTCCGACTAGATCGCTAAGGTATAGTTTTTTCTTGAATGGACTTCCATTGTTAATTTTATGGAACTTCCATTTTTATTTTTATTTTCATTCAACTTCCATTTTTATTCAATTTTCTTTTCTATTCAACTTCCTTTTTTTATTTAATTTCCAAATAGATCGCTAAGGTATAGTGGTTTCTTGAATTAACTTCCATTGTTAATTTTATTCAACTTCCATTTTTATTCGATTTCTTTTTCTATTCAACTTCATTTAATTTCCAAATCGATCGTTAAGGTATAGTGGTTTCTTGAATGAACTTGCATTTTCAATTTGGATGCAGTTTCCATTTTTATTTTTATTCAACTTCCATTTTTATTCAATTTCTTTTTCAATTCAACTTCCTTTTTTATTTAATTTCTAAATTGATTGTTAAGGTATAGTGGTTTCTTGAATGAACTTACATTGTTAATTTTAGGCAACATTCATTTTTATTTTTATTCAGCTTCCATTTTTATTTTTATTCAACTTCCATTTTTATTCAATTTCTTTTCTATTCAACTACCTTTTTTATTTAATTTCCAAATGGATCTTTAAGATATAGTGGTTTCTTAAATGAACTTTCATTGTTTATTTTATGCAACTTCCATTTTTATTTTTATTCAACTTCCATTTTTAATTTTATTCCACTTCCATTTTTATTCAAATTCTTTTTCTATTCAACTTCCTTTTTATTTAATTTCCAAAAAGCCCATTAAGGTATAGTGGTTTCTTCAATGAATTGCCATTTTTAATTTTATGCAACTTCCATTTTTATTTTTATTCAAGTTTCTTTTTTATTTAATTTGCAAATAGATCGTTAAGATATAGTGGTTTCTTGAATGAACTTCCATTTTTATTTTTATTTAACTTCCATTTTTATTTTTATTCAACTTCCATTTTTATTTGTGTTAAACTTCAACTTTTATTCAATTTACTTTTCTATTCAACTTCTTTTTTTTTTTTTTTCATTTCGAAATAGATCGTTAAGGTATAGTGGTTTTTGAAAGAACTTCCATTTTTAATTTTATGCAACTTCCATTTTTATTTATTATTTAATTTCCAAATAGATCGTTAAGGGATACTGGTTTATTGAATGAACTTTCATTTTTAATTTTATGCAACTTCCATTTTAATTTTTATTTAACTTCAATTTTTATTCAATTTCGTTTTCTATTCAACTTCCTTTTTTATTTAATTTCCAAATAAATCGTTAAGGTAGAGTGGTTTTTTGAATAAACTTCAATTTTTAATTATATGCAACTTCCATTTATATTTTTATTCAACTTCCATTTTATTTAATTTCCAAATAGATTGTTAGGGTATAGTAGTTTCTGGAATGAACCTCCATTTTTAATTTTATGCAACTTCCAATTTTATTTTTATTCAACTTTCATTTTTGTTCAATTTCCATTTCTATTCAACTTCTTTTTTTCTTTAATTTTCAAATAGATCGTTAAGGTATAGTGGTTTCTTAAATGGACTCCCATTTTTAATTTCATGCAACTTCCATTTTTATTCAACATCCTTTTTTATTTAATTTCCAAATAGATCGTTAAGGTATAGTGGTTTTTTGAATTAACTTCCATTGTTAATTTTATGTAACTTCTATTTTTTTTTTATTCAACTTCCATTTTTTTATTCAACTTCCATATTTATTCAATTTCCTTTTCTATTCAACTTCTTTTTTTATTTAATTTCCAAACAGATCGTTAAGGTAGAGTGGTTTTTTGAATAAATTTCAATTTTTATTTATATGCAACTTCCATTTATATTTTAATTCAACTTCCATTTTTATTAAATTCTCTTTTCTATTCAACTTTCTTTTTTATTCAATTTCCAAATAGATTGTTAAGGTATAGTGGTTTTTTGAATGAACTTCCATTTTTAATTTTATGCAACTTCCATTTTTATTTAATTTTCTTTTCTATTCAACTTCATTTTTTTTTATTTAATTTCCAAATAGATCGTTAAGGTATAGTGGTTTCTTGATTGAACTTCCCTTTTTAATTTTATGCAACTTCCATTTTTATTTTTATTCAACTTCTATTTTTATTCAATTTTCTTTTCTATTCAACTTCCTTTTTTATTTCATTGCCAAATAGATCGTTAAGGTATAGCGGTTTCTTGAATGAAGTTCCATTGTTAATTTTAGGCAACTTCCATTTTTATTCAATTTCCTTTTCTATTCAGCTTCTTCTTTTTTTTTTTTTTTTTTTAAATTTTCAATAGATCGTTAACGTATAGTGGTTTCTTGAATGAACTTCCATTTGTAATTTTATGCAACTTCCATTTTTATTTTTATTCGACTTCCATTTTTATCCAGTTTTCTTTTCAATTCAACTTCCTTTTTTATTTAATTTCCAAATAGATCGTTAAGGTATAATGGTTTCTTGAATGAACTTCAATTTTTAATTTTATACAACTTCCATTTTTATTTTTATTGAACTTCCATTTTTATTTTTATTCAACTTCTAATTTTATCCAATTTCCTTTTGTATTCAACTTCATTTTTTATTTAATTTCCAAATAGATCATTAAGGTAGAGTGGTTTCCTGAATGAACTTCCACTATACCTTTTTTATTTAATTTTCAAATAGATCGTTAAGTTATAGTGGTTTCTAGAATGAACTTCCATTTTTAATTTTATGCAACTTTCATTCAAGAAACCACTATACCTTAATGATCTATTTGAAAATTAAATAGAAAAAGAAATTAAATAGAAAAGGAAATTGAATAGAAATTTAAGTTGAATAAAAATAAAAATGGAAGTTGCATACAACTACAAATGGAAGTTCATTCAAGAAACCACTATACGTTAACGATCAATTTGGAAATTAAATAAAAATGGAAGTTGAATAGAAAAAGAAATCGAATAAAAATGGAAGTTGAATAAAAATATAAATGGAAGTTGCATAAAATTACAAATGGAAGTTTATTCAAGAAACCACTATACCTTAACGATCTATTTGGAAATTAAATAAAAATGGAAGTTGAATAAAAATAAAAATAGAAGTTGCAATAAAAGTAAAAAGTCGAAATTCATTCAAGAAACCACTCTACTTTAACGATCTATTTGGAAATTAAATAAAAGAGGAAGTTGAATAGAGAAGGAAATCGAATAAAAATGGAAGTTGCATAAAACTAACAATGGAAGTTCATTCAACAAACCACTATACCTTAACGATATATTTGGAAATTAAATAAAAAAGGAAGTTAAATAGAAAAGGAAATTGAATAAAAATGGAAGTTGCATAAAATTAAAAATCGAAGTTCATTCAAGAAACCATTATACCTTAACGATCTATTAGGAAATTAAATAAAAAACGAAGTTGAATTGAAAAGAAAATTGGATAAAAATGGAAATTGCATAAAATTAACAAGGGAAGGTTATTCAGAAAGTCACTATATTTTAACGATCTATTTAGAAAATAAACAAAAAAGAAAGTTGAATAGAAAAGGAAATTGAGTAAAAATGGAAGTTGAATAAAAATATAAATCGATGTTAATTCAAGAAACCACTATACGTTAACGATCTATTTGGAAATTAAGTAAAAAAATGGAAGTTGGATAAAATAAAAATAGAAGTTGCCTAAAATTAACAATGGAAGTTATTTCAAAAAACCACTATACCTTAACAATCTATTTAGAAATTAAATAAAAAAAGGAAGTTGAATAGAGAAGGAAATTGAATAAAAGTTTAAATGAAAGTTGCATATAATTAAAAATTGAAGTTTATTCAAAAAACCAGTCTACCTTAACGATTTACTTGGAAATTAAATAAAAAATGAAGTTGAATAGAAAAGGAAATTGAATAAAAATGGAAGTTGAATAAAAATCAAAATGGAAGTTATATGAAATTAACAATGGAAGTTCATTCAAAAAACCACTATACCTTAACGATCTATTTGGAAATTAAAAGAAAAAGTAAGTTGAATAGGAAAGGAAATTGAATAAAAAAGGAAGCTGAATAAAAATAAAAATGGAAGTTGCATAAAATTAACAATAGAAGTTCATTCAAGAAACCATAATATCATAACGATTTATTTGGAAATTAAATAAAAAAAGAAAGTTGAATAGAAAAGGAAATTGAATAAAAATGCAAGTTGAATAAAAACAAAAATGGAAGTTTATTCAAGAAACCACTATACCTTAACGATCTATTTGGAAAAAAAAATAAAAAAGAAAGTTGAATATAATAAAATTGAATAAAAATTGAAGTTGAATAAAATTAAAAATGGAAGTTCATTCAAAAATCCACTATACCTTAACGATCCATTTGAAAATTAAATAAAAAAGGAAGTTAAATAAAAATAGAAGTTGGATAAAAATTGAAGTTGAATAAAAATAAAAATGGAAGTTGCATAAAATTAACAATGTAAGTTGATTCAATAAACCACTATAACTTAACGATCTATTTGGAAATTAAATAAAAAAATGAAGTTGAATAGAATAGGAAAATGAATAAAAATGAAAGTTGTATAAAATTAAAAATGGAAGTTCATTCTAGAAACCGCCATACCTTAACGATCTATTTGGAAATTAAATCAAAAAGTAAGTTGAATAGAAAAGGAAATTGACTACAAATGGAAGTTGAATAAAAATAAAAATGGAATTTCATTTAAGAAACCACTATACCTTAACGATCTATTTGGAAATTAAATAAAAAAGTAAGTTGAATAGAAAAGGAAATTGAATAAAATCGGAAAATGAATAAAAATAAAAATGGATGTTGCATAAAATCAATAATGGAATTTGCATAAAATTTACAATGGAAGTTAATTAAAAAAACCATTATACCTTAACGATTTACTTGGAAATTAAGTAAAAAATGAAGTCGAATATAAAAGGTAATTGAATAAAAAAGCAAGTTGAACAAAAATGGAAGTTGAATAAAAATTAAGGTCGAATAAAAAATGGAAGGTCAATAGAGAAGGAAATCGAATAAAAATGGAAGTTGCATAAAATTAACAATGGAAGTTTATTGAAGAAACCATAATATCATAACGATTTATTTGGAAATTAAATAAAAAAAGAAAGTTGAATAGAAAAGGAAATTGAATAAAAATGCAAGTTGAATAAAAACAAAAATGGAAGTTTATTCAAGAAACCACAATACCTTAACGATCTATTTGGAAAAAAAAATAAAAAAGAAAGTTGAATAGAAAATAAAATTGAATAAAAATTGAAGTTGAATAAAATTAAAAATGGAAGTTCATTCAAAAATCCACTATACCTTAACGATCCATTTGAAAATTAAATAAAAAAGGAAGTTAAATAAAAATGGAAGTTGAATAAAAATAAAAATGAAAATTGCATAAAATTAACAATGTAAGTTGATTCAATAAACCACTATAACTTAACGATCTATTTGGAAATTAAATAAAAAAATGAAGTTGAATAGAATAGGAAAATGAATAAAAATGGAAGTTGTATAAAATTAAAAATGGAAGTTCATTCTAGAAACCGCCATACCTTAACGATCTATTTGGAAATTAAATCAAAAAGTAAGTTGAATAGAAAAGGAAATTGAATACAAATGGAAGTTGAATAAAAATAAAAATGGAAGTTCATTTAAGAAACCACTATACCTTAACGATCTATTTGGAAATTAAATAAAAAAGTAAGTTGAATAGAAAAGGAAATTGAATAAAATCAGAAAATGAATAAAAATAAAAATGGATGTTGCATAAAATCAATAATGGAATTTGCATAAAATTTACAATGGAAGTTAATTAAAGAAACCATTATACCTTAACGATTTACTTGGAAATTAAGTAAAAAATGAAGTCGAATATAAAAGGTAATTGAATAAAAAAGCAAGTTGAACAGAAATGGAAGTTGAATAAAAATTAAGGTCGAATAAAAAATGGAAGGTCAATAGAGAAGGAAATCGAATAAAAATGGAAGTTGCATAAAATTAACAATGGAAGTTTATTGAAGAAACCACTATACCTTAACAATCTATTTCGAAATTAAATAAAAAAGGAAGTTCAATAGAAATGGAAATTGAAGAAAAATGGAAGTTGAATAAAAATAAAAACGGAAGTTCCACAAAATTAACAATGGAAGTTCATTTAAGAAACCATTATACTTTAACAGTTTATTTGGAAATTAAATAAAAAAGAAAGATAGATAGAAAAAGAAATCGAATAAAAATGGAAGTCGAATAAAAATAAAAATGGAAGTTGCATAAAATTAACAATGAAAGTTTATTCAAGAAACCACTATAACTTAACGATCTATTTGGAAATTAAATAAAAAAGGAAGTTGAATAGAAAAGGAAATTGAATAAAAACAAAATTGGAAGTTGCATAAAATTAACAATGGAAGTTAATTCAAAAAATCACTATACCATAACAATCTATTTGGAAATTAAATAAAAAAAGGAAGTTGAACAGAAAAGAAGTTGAATAAAAATGTAAGTTGAATAAAAATAAAAATGGAAGTTGCATAAAACTAAAAATGGAAGTTCATTCAAGAAACCACTATACCTTAACGATCTATTTGGAAATTAAATATAAAAGCAAAATTGAATAAAAATGGAAGTTAAATAAAAATAAAAATGGAAGTCGCATAAAATTAAAAATGGAAGTTCATTCAAGATACCACTATACCTTAACGATCTATTTGGAAATTATATAGAAAAGAAAGTTGAATAGAAAAGAAAATTGATTAAAAATGGGAGTTGCATAAAATTAAAAGTGGAAGTTCATTCAAGAAACCACTATACCTTAACGATTTATGTGGAAATTAAATAAAAAAAGAAAATGAATAGAAAAACAAATTGAATAAAAATGAAAGTTGAAAAAAAATAAAAATAGAAGTTGCATAAAATTAACAATGTAAGTTCATTTAAGAAACCGCTAAACCTTAACGATCTATTTGGAAATTAAATAAAAAAGGAAGTTGAATAAAAATGGAAGTTGCATAAAATTAACAATGGAAGTTCATTTAAGAAACCATTATACCTTAACGATCTATTTGGAAATTAAATAAAAAAAAGAAGTTGAATAGAATAGAAATTGAATAAAAATTGACGTTGAATAAAATTAAAAATGGAAGTTCATTCAAGAAACCACTATACCTTAAAGATCTATTTGGAAATTAAATAAAAAATGAAGTCGAATAGAAAAGGAAATTGAATAAAAATAAAAATAGAATTTGCATAAAATTAACAATGGAAGTTCATTCAAGAAACCACTATACCTTGATGATCTATTTGGAAATTAAATAAAAAAAAGGAAGTTGAATAGAAATAGAAGTTGAATAAAATAAAAATGGAAGTTGCCTAAAATTAACAATGGAAGTTACATAAAATTAAAAATGGAAATTAATTCAATAAACCATTATACCTTACCGATCTATTTGGAAAGTAAATAAAAAAATGAAGTTGAATAGAATAGGAAATTGAATAAAAATGGAAGTTCATTCAAGAAACCACTATACCTTAACGATCTATTTGGAAATTAAATAAAAAAGGAAGTAGAGTAGAAAACAAAATTAAATAAAAGTGGAAGTTGAATAAAAATAAAAATGAAAGTTGCATTAAATTAAAAATTGAAGTTCATTCGAGAAACCACTATTCCTTAACGATCTATTTGGAAATTAAATAAAAAAAAAAAGAAGTTGAATAGAAAAGGAAACTGAATAGAAATGTAAGTTGAGTAAAAATAAAAATGGAAGTTGCATAAAATTAACAATGGAAGGTCATTCAGGAAACCACTATACCTTAACGATCTATTTGGAAATTAAATAAAAAAGGAAGTTGAATAGAAAACAAAATTGAATAAAATTGCAAGTTGAATAAAAATAAAAATGGAAGTTGCATAAAATTAACAATGGAAGTTCATTTAAGAAACCATTATACATTAACGATTTATTTGGAAATTAAATAAAAAAAAAGAAGTTGAATAGAATAGGAAATTAAATAAAAAAGGACGTTGAATAAAAATGAAAGTTGCATAAAATTAGCAATGGAAGTTCATTTAAGAAACCACTATCCTTAACGATCTATTTGGAGATTAAATAAAAATGGAAGTTGCATAAAATTAACAATGAAAGTTCATTCAAAAAACCAGTATAACTTAACGATCTATTTGGAAATTAAATAAAAATGGAAGTTGAATAAAAATATAAATGGAAGTTGCATATAATTAAAAATGGAAGTTCATTCAAGAAACCACTATACCTTAAAGATTTATTTTGAAATAAAGTAAAAAAAGAAGTTGAATAGAAAAGAAAATTGAATAAAAATCGAAGTCAAATAAAAATAAAAATGGAAGTTTCATAAAATTAAAAATGGAAGTTCATCCAATAAACTACTATATCCTAACGATCTATTTGGAAATTAAATAAAAAAGGACGTTGAATAGAAAAGGAAATTAAATAAAAACAAAAATGAAAGTTGCATAAGATTAACAATGGAAGCTCATTGAAGAAACCAATATACCTTACCGATCTATTTGGAAATTAAATAAAAAATGAAGTCGAATAGAAAAGGAAATTGAATAAAAATGGAATTTGAATAAAAATAAAAATGGAATTTGCATAAAATTAACAATGTAAGTTCATTCAAGAAACCACTATACCTTAATGATCTATTTGGAAATTAAATAAAAAAAAAGGAAGTTGAATAAAATAAAAATGGAAGTTGCCTAAAATTAACAATGGAAGTTGCATAAAATTAAAAATGGAAATTAATTCAATAAACAATTATACCTTACGGATCTATTTGGAAAGGAAATAAAAAAATGAAGTTGAATAGAATAGGAAATTGAAAAAAAATTGAAGTTCATTCAAGAAACCACTATGCCTTAACGATCTATTTGGAAATTAAATAAAAAATGAAGTAGAATAGAAAACAAAATTAAATAAAAGTGGAAGTTGAATAAAAATAAAAATAAAAATTGCATTAAATCAAAAATGGAAGTCCATTCGAGAAACCACTATTCCTTAACGATCTATTTGGAAATTAAATAAAAAAAGAAGTTGAATAGAAAAGGAAACTGAATAGAAATGTAAGTTGAGTAAAAATAAAAATGGAAGTTGCATAAAATTAACAATGGAAGGTCATTCAGGAAACCACTATACCTTAACGATCTATTTGGAAATTAAATAAAAAAGGAAGTTGAATAGAAAACAAAATTGAATAAAATTGCAAGTTGAATAAAAATAAAAATGGAAGTTGCATAAAATTAACAATGGAAGTTCATTTAAGAAACCATTATACATTAACGATTTATTTGGAAATTAAATAAAAAAAAGAAGTTGAATAGAACAGGAAATTAAATAAAAAAGGACGTTGAATAAAAATGAAAGTTGCATAAAATTAGCAATGGAAGTTCATTTAAGAAACCACTATCCTTAACGATCTATTTGGAGATTAAATAAAAATGGAAGTTGCATAAAATTAACAATGAAAGTTCATTCAAAAAACCAGTATAACTTAACGATCTATTTGGAAATTAAATAAAAATGGAAGTTGAATAAAAATATAAAGGGAAGTTGCATATAATTAAAAATGGAAGTTCATTCAAGAAACCACTATACCTTAAAGATTTATTTTGAAATAAAGTAAAAAAAGAAGTTGAATAGAAAAGAAAATTGAATAAAAATCGAAGTCAAATAAAAATAAAAATGGAAGTTTCATAAAATTAAAAATGGAAGTTCATCCAATAAACTACTATATCCTAACGATCTATTTGGAAATTAAATAAAAAAGGACGTTGAATAGAAAAGGAAATTGAATAAAAACAAAAATGAAAGTTGCATAAGATTAACAATGGAAGCTCATTGAAGAAACCAATATACCTTAACGATCTATTTGGAAATTAAATAAAAAATGAAGTCGAATAGAAAAGGAAATTGAATAAAAATGGAATTTGAATAAAAATAAAAATGGAATTTGCATAAAATTAACAATGTAAGTTCATTCAAGAAACCACTATACCTTAATGATCTATTTGGAAATTAAATAAAAAAAAAAAGAAGTTGAATAAAATAAAAATGGAAGTTGCCCAAAATTAACAATGGAAGTTGCATAAAATTAAAAATGGAAATTAATTCAATAAACAATTATACCTTACGGATCTATTTGGAAAGGAAATAAAAAAATGAAGTTGAATAGAATAGGAAATTGAATAAAAATGGAAGTTCATTCAAGAAACCACTATACCTTAACGATCTATTCGGAAATTAAATAAAAAATGAAGTAGAATAGAAAACAAAATTAAATAAAAGTGGAAGTTGAATAAAAATAAAAATAAAAATTGCATTAAATCAAAAATGGAAGTCCATTCGAGAAACCACTATTCCTTAACGATCTATTTGGAAATTAAATAAAAAAAGAAGTTGAATAGAAAAGGAAACTGAATAGAAATGTAAGTTGAGTAAAAATAAAAATGGAAGTTGCATAAAATTAACAATGGAAGGTCATTCAGGAAACCACTATACCTTAACGATCTATTTGGAAATTAAATAAAAAAGGAAGTTGAATAGAAAACAAAATTGAATAAAATTGCAAGTTGAATAAAAATAAAAATGGAAGTTGCACAAAATTAACAATGGAAGTTCATTTAAGAAACCATTATACCTTAACGATCTATTTGGAAATTAAATAAAAAAAAGAAGTTGAATAGAATAGGAAATTAAATAAAAAAGGACGTTGAATAAAAATGGAAGTTGCATAAAATTAGCAATGGAAGTTCATTTAAAAAACCACTATCCTTAACGATCTATTTGGAGATTAAATAAAAATGGAAGTTGCATAAAATTAACAATGAAAGTTCATTCAAAAAACCAATATAACTTAACGATCTATTTGGAAATTAAATAAAAACGGAAGTTGAATAAAAATATAAATGGAAATTGCATATAATTAAAAATGGAAGTTCATTCAAGAAACCACTATACCTTAGAGATTTATTTTGAAATAAAGTAAAAAAAGAAGTTGAATAGAAAAGAAAATTGAATAAAAATCGAAGTCGAATAAAAATAAAAATGGAAGTTGCATAAAATTAAAAATGGAAGTTCATCCAATAAACTACTATACCCTAACGATCTATTTGGAAATTAAATAAAAAAGGACGTTGAATAGAAAAGGAAATTGAATAAAAACAAAAATGAAAGTTGCATAAGATTAACAATGGAAGCTCATTGAAGAAACCAATATACCTTAACGATCTATTTGGAAATTGAATAAAAAATGAAGTCGAATAGAAAAGGAAATTGAATAAAAATAAAAATAGAATTTGCATAAAATTAACAATGAAAGTTCATTCAAGAAACCACTATACCTTAATGATCTATTTGGAAATTAAATAAAAAAAAAGGAAGTTGAATAAAATAAAAATGGAAGTTGCCTAAAATTAACAATGGAAGTTGCATAAAATTAAAAATGGAAATTAATTTAATAAACCATTATACCTTACCGATCTATTTGGAAAGTAAATAAAAAAATGAAGTTGAATAGAATAGAAAATTGAATAAAAATGGAAGTTCATTCAAGAAACCACTATACCTTAACGATCTATTTGGAAATTAAATAAAAAAGGAAGTAGAATAGAAAACAAAATTAAATAAAAGTGGAAGTTGAATAAAAATAAAAATGAAAGTTGCATTAAATTAAAAATGGAAGTCCATTCGAGAAGCCAGTATTCCATAACGATCTATTTGGAAATTAAATAAAAAAAGAAGTTGAATAGAAAAGGAAACTGAATAGAAATGTAAGTTGAGTAAAAATAAAAATGGAAGTTGCATAAAATTAACAATGGAAGATCATTTAAGAAACCACTATACCTTAAAGATTTATTTTGAAATAAAGTAAAAAAAGAAGTTGAATAGAAAAGAAAATTGAATAAAAATCGAAGTCGAATAAAAATAAAAATGGAAGTTGCATAAAATTAAAAATGGAAGTTCCTCCAATAAACTACTATACCCTAACGATCTGTTTGGAAATTAAATAAAAAAGGACGTTGAATAGAAAAGGAAATTGAATAAAAACAAAAATGAAAGTAGCATAAGATTAACAATGGAAGCTCATTGAAGAAACCAATATACCTTAACGATCTATTTAGAAATTAAATAAAAAATGATGTTGAATGAAAATGGAAGTTGAATAGAAAATGGAATTGAATAAAAATGGAAATTGCATAAAATTAAAAATGGAAGTTCATTCAAGAAATCACTATACCTTAACGATCTATTTGAAAATTAAATCAAAAAGGAAATTGAATAAAAATTGAAGTTGAATAAAACTAAAAATGGAAGTTCATTTGAGAAACTGCTATACCTTAACGATCAATTTAGAAATTAAAAAACAAAGGAAGTTGAATAAAAATAGAAGTTGAATAGAAAAGGAAATTGGATAAAAATGGAAGTTGAATTAAAATATAAATGGAAGTTGCATATAAATTAAAACTGAAGTTTATTCAAAAAACCACTCTACCTTAACGATCTATTTGGAAATTAAATAAAAAAAAGAAGTTGAATAGAAAAGGAAATTGAATAAATATGGAAGTTGAATAAAAATAAAAATGGAAGTTGCATAAAATTAACAATGTAAGTTTATTCAAAAAACCACTATACCTTAACGATCTATTTGGAAATTAAATAAAAAATGATGTTGAATAAAAATGGAAGTTGCATGAAATTAAAAATGGAAGTTCATTTAAGAAATCACTATACCTTAACGATCTATTTGGAAATTAAAGAAAAAAGGAAGTTGAATAGAAATGGAAATTGAACAAAAATGAAAGTTGAAGAAAAATAAAATTGGAAGTTGCATAAAATTAAAAATGGAGGTTCATTCAAGAAACCACTATACCCTAACGATCTATTTGGAAATTAAATGAAATGGAAGTTGAATAAAAATATAAATAGAAGTTGCATATAATTAAAAATTAAAGTTTATTCAAAAAACCACTCTACCTTAACGATTTATTTGGAAATTAAATAAAAAAGGAAGTTGAATAGAAAATGAAATTGAATAAAAATTGAAGTTAAATAAAAATAAAAATGAAAGTTGCATAAAATTAAAAATGTATGTTCATTCAATAAACCACTATCTCTTAACGATCTATTTGGAAATTAAATAAAAAATAAAAATGGAAGTTGCATAAAATTAAAAATGAAAGTTCATTCAAAAACCATTATACCTTAACCATCTATTTCGAAATGAAAAAAAAAAGAAAGAAAAGAAGTTGAATAGAAAAGTAAATTGAATAAAAGTTGAAGTTTAACACAAATAAAAATGGAAATTGAATAAAAATAAAAATGGAAGTTAAATAAAAATAAAAATGGAAGTTCATTCAAGAAACCACTATATTTTAACGATCTATTTGCAAATTAAATAAAAAGAAAGTTGAATAAAAATAAAATGGAAGTTGCATAAAATTAAAAATGGCAATTCATTGAAGAAACCACTATACCTTAATGGGCTTTTTGGAAATTAAATAAAAAGGAAGTTGAATAGAAAAAGAATTTGAATAAAATGGAAGTCGAATAAAAATAAAAATAGAAGTTGAATAAAAATAAAAATGGAAGTTGCATAAAATAAACAATGGAAGTTTATTCAAGAAACCACTATATCTTAAAGATCCATTTGGAAATTAAATAAAAAAGGTAGTTGAATAGAAAAGAAATTGAATAAAATGGAAGTTGAATAAAAATAAAAATGGATGTTGCCTAAAATTAACAATGTAAGTTCATTCAAGTAACCACTATACCTTAACAATCTATTTGGAAATTAAATAAAAAGGAAGTTGAATGGAAAAGTAAATTGAATAAAAATGGAAGTTGAATAAAAATAAAAATGGAAACTGCATCAAAATTGAAAATGCAAGTTCATTCAAGAAACCACTATACCTTAACGATCGATTTGTAAATTAAATGAAGTTGAATAAAAAAAGAAATCGAATAAAAATGGAAGTTGAATAAAATTAACAATGGAAGTTAATTCAAGAAATCACTATTCCTTAGCGATCTATTTGGAAATTAAATAAAAAAATGAAGTTGAATAGAAAACGAAATTGAATAAAAATGGAAGTTGAATGAAAATAAAAATAAAAATGGAAGTTCCATAAAATTAACAATGGAAGTCCATTCAAGAAAAAACTATACCTTACCGATCTTGTAATGACCCTCACACTACCCTAACCATACTCATATGCATTTTACATGATTTTGCCTTGTTAAGCTTGCATTTCGAATCTTGACTTGTCTTGCATAAGTGTTACTTGAATGCTATGTCTCTTGGTGAGAGTGTGTGTTTCAGCCGAGGTCATCTTGAGCATAGGTCACCCTTTTGATGCTTTTACACTTAGGACCATTTTAGGATTTCTTTGTTGACCTCCACCTTTGTCCTGACATATTGGCCGAGATGATTATCCTCTGGGCCGAGGTGTGTATCGCCTAGGCTGAGATGTGTATTATTTGGGCCGAGATGTTATCCTTGTGCCGAAGTGATCTTGTCCTGGAGTGGTATGACATAAGCCGAGGTGTGGCACATCTAGGCCAAGGTGTGGCACAGCTTAGTCAAGTGTTGTTCTTCCTAGCCGAGATCATTGTCCTTTGTTGCCAAGTTCTGCCCTAGTCAAGTCATTGTCCCTTTGTTGTCAAGTCTTGTTGTTAGCCGATGTCATTACTTACCGGATTCCCTAGCCGCCTAGCTTGTTGAGCACGCTTTGTCATAGACTTGTCTTGTCAATCTATCACCTTTTTGAGGAGAGCCAACCAACCGTTGCCACGTGTCCGAGCTGAGTGTTAAATCAGCCGGCAGAGAGAGAGAAACCCACCATTTGTTATATTCTTGTTTTGGAGTAGAGAGAGAGGCTCTAGAAGGAGAAGGAGGGATTTTAGAGTGAGAGAGTAGATATCAAGTTTGATCCTTAGAGTTCAAACCGTTTGATTCAAGTATTGAGGTTAGAATCTTGATTAACTCTTGTTGTTCTTATTGATCATCTAGTTGCATTGCATGATTGAATATGTTTTGAATGCCATACATTGATTTAAAGATTGGTTTTAGAGAGAGGAAGTTGGTATTCTTGTGTTCTTGAGGAAAAGCCTTGTTCAATCCGAAAGTTTGCAACAAGTTACATGCTTTTGTGTTTGTTTTCCCAAAGATCTTCTAGTATGCGCACCCAGGTTCATGATTTCAACTCATAGCATGAAATCTCGATTTTGTAATAACAAGTTATGATCCTTGCATTCATCTTCTTCATGATCTTCATATTCATGTTCTTCATGTTCTGAGCGAGGGAAAACCTGTGTTTTCCGACCTCATTTCTTTGAAATCGCCCTCGGGACCACACCTCGGCGAGAAGGTGTGGGACCTCGCCAAGACCGAATTGGTGCCCAAAGATGTTTCCCGAGATGGGAGACAAGTGTTTGTTTTGAATTGACTTAGTTCTTGAAGGATGCCGAGATCATTTGCATTCATATAAAGTTTGTTTGAGAGTGCAATCAACATATTTCGCCATGTGTTTGTAGGACTTGGACTTGCCTTGACCCCGACGCTCAAGGAATAATGAGTGGTATTTTAATAAAGATATGTTATAAAGCTTTGATAAAACCTTGTTTTGTCTTGTTCAGAAATTATTTACAAGCATGAATGATTATCCCTACTTGCAATAAGTATTATATCTTATTTTGATGACATTCTCGAAGTCCGACGCGTTAGGGACTATAAGCATTTGTAGCACAAAGTTTGGAAGTCCGTGACGTTAGGGGACTATAAGCATTTGTAGCACAAAGTTTGGAAGTCCGTACGTGGTAGGGGACTATAAGCATTCGTAGCACAAGTCCTTAGTGTCCGGGGACTATAATGCAACGACACCCTTGTTTAGAGATCTCTCTTGCCTTGTCTTGCCTTGCCACTGACGGTTTTACCGTGTGGGTTTGTTTGTCCTAATGTCATCTCTTGTATTATGTTGATGTTAGTAAGCATCCCTTGAAGCTCGGAGGATTTGATTGATGAACTTGATTTATTCTACGTACTATTTTGTTAAAAGACCTCGGATATCATTCATGTAAACCCTTTATTAATTATGCCATTCACTGAGTATCCAAGCTCACCCTCTCTATATATATGTAGGTGATGAGCAAGACGGCGGCGACGCCTAGATGTATTGGCCGATGTGTTTTGGATTTGTATTTTGCAACATCTTGAAGATTATGCTTCTTTGTTATTTCCTTGTATTTTGTAATTGATGGCCGAGAAGCCTTTTAGTCAAGATGTAATTTTTGTACTCCACATTTTATTGTACTAAAGCTATGTTGTGATGTATGTCATTTCATTTAACTTAAGCACTGCTCTTATGGACTACTTAGCTTCTAATTATTGCTTCCGCATTTGTAAGCCCCATACGTTTACTCTGATTTGTGTGTGTGTGATCTTGTAAGTGGCCTTTGGTAGTCTCAATTATCGCCATCATGGCACCATCCTACTAGGGGCGGGATGGGGTCGTGACAGATTGGTATCAGAGCACAAGTTTCATGTAGTACGTTATTCACACACTTTGAGTCCTAAGGAGCATAGGATTTCCCTTAGAAAGATGCTAGGATTGCATCATGTTGCTTGCTATTTGACAATACGTGCATCATCTCGCAAGATAATCGCTTGTTGCTTGCATACATACTTTGTTGCTCATTTTGTTTTAAAGTCACACTTTGCATACTCATAGCATTATGAGGAGAGGAAGACCACCAGTTGGCCGTGGTCAATCAGAAGACAGGTTAGATCGATTGGAAAGACTAGTTGAAGGATTAACCGGGAGTTGAGACAAGTCGACAACGTAATGCTAGTGCTACAACTACCTGTGCCGAAAGCAGACTAATGGCCGATATGCGCTTCCGCCTCCACCCTCCAAGACCCCAAGTGCCCCTACACACCAAATTTTGTATGGAGAGGGAACCCTGACTTTGATTAAGGAGTTCAAGAAGATGAACCCGCCGAGATTCCATGGGGGCATAGAGCCGATGAAAGCCGAAGCATGGGTTCTAGGAATGGAGAAGCTATTTGAGATCTTTCCCAAAGACAGACGCGCAGAAGGTGGCATTGGCTGCATTTACGTTAGACGACGACGCTCGAAGATGGTGGATGCTGACTCGAGAAGAAAATCCCGACTTAACTTGGGTTAAATTTTTGGAGTTGTTTTATAACAAGCACTTTCCCATCAGTGTTCGAGACCGCAAGACCACAGAGTTCCAGACCTTGACACAGGGAAACAAGATAGTGGCGGAATACGACCGTGCCTTCACCGAATTGGCGAGGTATGCGCCTCATATGGTCAGTGATGAATGTAGGAAAGCTAGGAAGTTTGAAAGTGGATTGCGTGGACCAATACAGGATAGAGTCAACATGCTCAACATGCCGACTTATGCAAGAGTATTGGACAAGGCCATTCTTGCGTAAGCTAACCCGAACCGATATCGTAATACTGAGAGAGAATCGAGGAAGAGATGTAACTATGATAACCGCCGAGTTCCTTTTAATGCCAAGAAGAAGGCGAATGTCGGCAGCTCCAAAGAACTCGAACCAGTGAAGGTAATACTAAGCCGATGTGCAAGTTGTGGGAAGTCGATTCCGGTTTGCTGCTACGCCAGCGCGCTTGTTTTGAATGTGGAGAAATGGGTCATCGTGTGAGAGACCGTCCAAGTCAAGGATTGATGATGGTAAGAAAATGTGAGCACCTCGGCTCGCACAAGGAAGCAACGCGGAAGGACACAGATGAGGCAAGGCAGGTTTTCGCTAGTGCCAGAGACACCGAGAATGCCGAGGCAAGAGTGTCGTATATACTCAATATGCTCTCAAGATGCATACGTATTGATTGATTCGGGTTCTACGCATTCATTTGTATCTCGCTAAGTTTGCCGAGAAATTGAATAGGAACAAGAACCCTTGACTATGTGTTATGTGTATCTACCCCATCCGGGAGAACTATGATTGTTGCATCTATCTATAGGGCGTGTTATTGTGATTGAGGGTGTAGAATTATTAATCGACTTGATGCCGTTAAACATGACTCACTTTGATGCCATATTAGGAATGGATTGGTTAGTGACAAATCATGCATCTATTAATTGTGTTTTGAAGAGTGTCACGTTGAGACCCCCAAACCAAGCCGAGGTTATTTTCCAAGATAAAGGAGTAGTGTCCCCACCTTACCTGATTTCGGCCCATTAAGGCCTATAAGTTGATTCGTAAAGGGTGCCATGGCTACTTGTGTAGTATATTGAGTGATCGAATGGAAGTGTTAATTTAGCCGACATCCCGCTTGTTAGTGAGTTCTCGACGCGTCTTCCAAATGAATTGCTCGCCACTTAGTCGATAGAGAAATAGAGTTTACCGTGGACATCGTGCCGGGAATACAGCCGATCTCCAAGACACCCTATAGGATGTCCCCAGCCGAACTTAAGGAATTGAAAGTGCAACTACAAGAATTGTTGGATAAGGGTTTTGTTAGGCCGAGCACTTCACCATGGGGAGCACCAGTCTTGTTTGTTAAGAAAAAGGATGGTACACTGCCTTTGCATTGACTACAGAGAACTCAACAAGGTAACCATTAAGAACAAGTACCCGTTGCCTCGGATTGATGATTTGTTAGATCAATTACAAGGAGCACGAGTCTTTTCCAAGATTGACCTTAGGTCGGGTTACCACCAGTTGAAGGTTAAAGTCGAGGATATTGAGAAGACTGCTTTTCGGACGAGGTATGGCCACTACGAATTTCTAGTAATGCCTTTTGGAGTGACTAACGCGCCGGCAGCATTCATGGATTTAATGAACAGAGTCTTCAAGCCGTACTTAGACGAATTTGTGGTTGTTTTTATTGACGACATATTAATCTACTCCAAGAGTACAGCCGAGCATGAAGGTCATCTGAGACTTGCCCTACAGACCTTGAGGGACAGAAAATTGTATGCTAAGTTGAGTAAGTGTGAGTTTTGGCTCTCCAGCATTTCATTTTTAGGGCATGTGATTAATGAAGAGGGTATCTCTGTTGATCCCAAAGAAGATTGAAGCCGTAAATTGGCCGACGCCACCAACGTGTCCGAGGTTCGTAGTTTTCGGGTTTGGCAAAGTTATTAGAAAGTTTGTAAAGGACTTCTCAAGGATTGCAGTGCCATTGACACAGTTGACTCAGAAAGGAGTGACATATGAATGGACCGAAGATAGAGAGTTAGCCTTCCAGGAGTTGAAGACAAGATTAGTTACAGCACCAGTTCTTGTACTTCCATTGGGTAATGAGGAATTTCAGATTTATAGCGATGCTTCACATAAGGGTTTGGGTTGTGTATTAATGCAAGGAGGTAAGGTCATAGCATATGCGTCGCGCCAGTTGAAACCTCACGAGAAGAATTATCCTACCCATGATTTAGAGCTAGCAGCCGTGGTGTTCGCTTTGAAGATTTGGCGTCATTACTTATATGGAGCTTCTTGCCAAGTTTTCACGGATCACAAGAGTTTGAAGTACTTATTTACTCAGAAGGAACTAAATTTGAGGCAGAGAAGATGGCTGGAATTATTGAAGGACTACGACATGCGATTCAAGACCACCTGTGCAAGGCCAACTCAGTAGCCGATGCATTAAGCAGGAAGACAATGGGAAGTTTGGCGTGTTTAGCCATGATCTCAGCGGAGCCGACCATCATTGAAGAAGTAAAAGCAAGGCAAATGGAGGATAAGTTCCTGAAGAAGGTAGCCGACGAGATTGACACCAGGCCGAGGTTAGGTTACACCTTTGATAATGGAGTGCTTAAGTTTGAGGGAAGGTTGTGCGTGGCCGACGTCCCTGAGTTGAAAGGAAAGATTCTGCAAGAATCTCATGGTTCCAGAATTGCTGTCCATCCAGGAAACACTAAGATGTATCATGATGTAAAGCAGACTTTTTGGTGGCCGAACATGAAGAAAGAGATAGCCGAGTTTGTATCCCAATGCCTGCAATGTCAACAAGTGAAAGCGGAACATCAGAGACCAGCAGGACTTCTTCAACCCTTGTCGATTCCTGAATGGAAGTGGGAACATATCTCCATGGATTTTTTAATTGGTTTGCCGAAGACACTAAAGGGAATGGATTCAATTTGGGTTATTGTCGACAGATTAACTAAGTTAGCACACTTCTTGCCTGTTCAGACTACATTCAATGCTGACCGATTAGCTGTATTATATATAAATGAGATTGTGAGACTTCACGGTGTGCCGATGTCTATTGTTTCAGACCGAGATCCGAAGTTTGTTTCCAGATTTTGGCAGAGTCTACAAACAGCCTTGGGAACCGAGTTGAGGTTTAGCACAGCTTTTCACCCGCAAACCGATGGACAAACAGAAAGGACGATTCAGACACTTGAAGATATGCTCAGGCTATGTGTACTAGATTTCCAGGGAAGTTGGGGAGCACATTTACCATTAGTGGAATTCGCTTACAACAACAGTTATCAAGCTAGCATTGGCATGGCACCGCATTTAAGCTTTGTATGGAAGGAAGTGCAGATCACCGATATGTTGGACTGAAGTAGGGGATAGAGTTTTGATCGGACCCGAACTGATTCAAGTGACAACCGAGAAGATTAAGCTTATTCGACAGAGGATCAAAATCGCCAGAGTCGGCAGAAGAGCTATCTTGACTCAGAGAAGAAGAGAATTGGAATTTGAAGTTGGGGATCATGTATTCTCAAGATTTCGCCAATGAAAGGAGTCTCCATTTGGGAAGAAGGGTAAGTTAGCACCTCGTTACATCGGACCATTTGAGATTCTTGAAAAGATTAACACGATCGCATGTGCTTGCTTTACCACGTAATTTAGTCAAGTGCACAATGTGTTCCATATTTCGATGTTGAGGAAGTATATCCGAGATCCACTGCATGTGATTGATTATTCCGGGATTGTGATAAATGAAGATTTGGGCTATGAGGAGAAGCCGATGAGAATTCTTGACAGACAAGTGAAACAGTTGAGGAACAAATCTATAGCAATGGTGAAAATTGAATGGAAGGAACATTACGGCAAGGATGCCACATGGGAAATAGAAGAAGAGATGAGAGTTCGATATCCTGAGTTGTTTTCAGATCAAGGTAACTCAAGTTTGGGGACCAAACTTCTTTAAGGGGGGTAGGATGTAATGACCCTCACACTACCCTAACCATACTCATATGCATTTTACATGATTTTGCCTTGTTAAGCTTGCATTTCGAATCTTGACTTGTCTTGCATAAGTGTTACTTGAATGCTATGTCTCTTGGTGAGAGTGTGTGTTTCAGCCGAGGTCATCTTGAGCATAGGTCACCCTTTTGATGCTTTTACACTTAGGACCATCTTAGGATTTCTTTGTTGACCTCCACCTTTGTCCTGACATATTGGCCGAGATGATTATCCTCTGGGCCGAGGTGTGTATCGCCTAGGCCGAGATGTGTATTATTTGGGCCGAGATGTTATCCTTGTGCCGAAGTGATCTTGTCCTGGAGTGGTATGACATAGACCGAGGTGTGGCACATCTAGGCCAAGGTGTGGCACAGCTTAGTCAAGTGTTGTTCTTCCTAGCCGAGATCATTGTCCCTTTGTTGCCAAGTTCTCATGGCTTAGTCAAGTCATTGTCCCTTTGTTGCCGAAGTCTTGTTGTTAGCCAATGTCATTACTTGCCGGAGTCTCTTGCCGCCTAGCTTGTTGAACACGCTTTGTCATAGACTTGTCTTGTCAATCTATCACCTTTTTGAGGAGAACCAATCAACCGTTGCCACGTGTCCGAGCTGAGTGTTAAATCAGCCGGCAGAGAGAGAGAAACCCACCATTTGTTACATTCTTGTCTTGGAGAAGAGAGAGAAGCTCTAGAAGGAGAAGGAGGGATTTTAGAGTGAGAAGTGGGTAGCAAGCTTGATCCTTAGAGTTCAAACTGTTGGATTCGAGTATTGAGGTTAGAATCTTGATTAACTCTTGTTGTTCTTATTGATCATCTAGTTGCATTGCGTGATTGAGTATGTTTTGAATGCCATACATTGATTTAAAGATTGGTTTTAGAGAGAGAAAGTTGGTATTCTTGTGTTCTTGAGGAAAAGCCTTGTTTAATCCGAAAGTTTGCAACAAGTTACATGCTTTTGTGTTTGTTTTCCCAAAGATCTTCTAGTATGGGCACCTGTGTTCATGATTTGAACTCATAGCATGAAATCTCTCGATTTTGTAATAACAAGTTATGATCCTTGCATTCATCTTCTTCATGATCTTCATATTCATGTTCTTCATGTTCTTGAGCGGAGGAAAACCTGTGTTTTCCGACCTCATTTCTTTGAAACTGGCCCTCGGGACCACACCTCGGCGAGAAGGTGTGGGACCTCGGCCAAGACTTGAATTGGTGCCCAGCATGTTTCCCCGAGATTGGAGACAGTGTTTGTTTTGAATTGACTTAGTTCTTGAAGGATGCCGAGATCATTTGCATTCATATAAAGTTTGTTTGAGAGTGCAATCAACATATTTCTGCCATGTGTTTGTAGGACTTGGACTTGCCTTGACCGACGCTCAAGGAATAACTGAGTGGTATTTTAATAAAGATATGTTATAAAGCTTTGATAAAACCTTGTTTTGTCTTGTTCGTAAATTATTTACAAGCATGAATGATTATCCCTACTTGCAATAAGTATTATATATTGTTTTGATGACATTCTCGGGAAGTCCGTACGTGCTAGGGGACTATAAGCATTTGTAGCACAAAGTTTGGAAGTCCGTACGTGCTAGGGGACTATAAGCATTTGTAGCACAAAGTTTGGAAGTCCGTACGTGGTAAGGGACTATAAGCATTCGTAGCACAAGTCCTTAGTGTCCGGGGACTATAATGCAATGACACCCTTGTTTAGAGATCTCTCTTGCCTTGTCTTGCCTTGCCACTGATGGTTTTACCGCGTGGGTTTGTTTGTCCAGAATGTCATCTCTTGTATTATGTTGATGTTAGTAAGCATCCCTTGAAGCTCGGAGGATTTGATTGATGAACTTGATTTATTCTACGTACTATTTTGTTAAAAGACCTCGGATATCATTCATGTAAACCCTTTATTAATTATGCCATTCACTGAGTATCCAAGCTCACCCTCTCTATATATATGTAGGTGATGAGCAAGACGATGACGCCTAGATGTGTAGGCCGATGTGTTTTGGATTTGTATTTTGCAACATCTTGAAGATTATGCTTCTTTGTTATTTCCTTGTATTTTGTAATTGATGGCCGAGAAGCCTTTTAGTCAAGATGTAATTTTTGTACTCCATTTTATTGTACTAAAGCTATGTTGCGATGTATGTCATTTCATTTAACTTAAGCACTGCTCTTATGGACTACTTAGCTTCTAATTATTGCTTCCGCATTTGTAAGCCCCATACGTTTACTCTGATTTGTGTGTGTGTGATCTTGTAAGTGGCCTTTGGTAGTCTCGAATTACTGGCCATCATGGCACCATCCTACTAGGGGCGGGATGGGGTCGTGACAGATCTATTCGGAAATTAAATAAAAAAGGAAGTTTAATAGAAAAGGAAATCAAATAAAAATTGAAGTTGAATAAAAATAAAAATGGAAGTGGCATAAAATTAACAATGTAAGTTCATTTAAGAAACCATAATACCATAACGATTTATTTGGAAATTAAATAAAAAAGAAAGTTGAATAGAAAAGGAAATTGAATAAAAATGCAAATTGAATAAAAATGGATGTTGCATAAAATTAATAATAGAAGTTCATTCAAGAAACCACAATACCTTAACGATCTATTTGGAAATTAAATAAAAAAAAGGAAGTTGAATAGAAAATGAAATTAAATAAAAATGGAAGTTCATTCAAGAAACCACTATACCTTAACGATCTATTTGGAAATTAAATAAAAAAGAAAGTTGAATAAAAATAAAAATGGAAGTTGAATAAAAATAAAAATGGAAGTTGCATAAAATTAAAAATGGAAGTTAATTCAAGAAACCACTATACCTTAACGATCTATTTGGAAATTACATAAAAAAAGGAAGTTGAATAGAAAATGAAATTGAATAAAAATGGAAGTTCAATAAAAATAAAACTGGAAGTTGCCTTAAATTAACAATGGAAGTTAATTCAAGAAACAACTATACCTTAACGATCTATTTGGAAATTAAATAAAAAAAGGAAGCTGAATAGAAAAAGGAAATTGAATAAAAATAAAAATGGAAGTTGCATAAAATAATAATGGAAGTTCATTCAAGAAACCACTATACCTTACCGATTTATTTGGAAATTAAATAAAAAAGGAAGTTGAATAAAAATGGAAGTTGTATAAAATTAACAATGGAAGTTCATTTAAGAAACCATTATACCTTAACGATCTATTTGGAAATTAAATAAAAAGAAGAAGCTGAATAGAATATGAAATAGAATAAAAATTGAAGTTGAATAAAATTAAAAATGAAAGTTTCATAAAATTAAAAGTGGAAGTTCATTCGAGAAACCACTATACCTTAACGATCTATTTAGAAATTAAATAAAAAAAGAAATTGAATACAAATGAAAGTTGAATAAAATAAAAATTGAAGTTCATTCCAGAAACCACTATACCTTAACAATCTATTTGGAAATTAAATAAAAAAAGGAAGTTGAATAGAAATGGAAATAGAATTAAAAATGGAAGTTGAATAAAAATAAAAATGGAAGTTGCTTAAAATTAACAATGGAAATTCATTAATGAAACCACTATACCTTAACGATCTATTTGGAAATGAAATAAAAAAGGAAGTTGAATAAAAATGAAAATTTAATAAAAAATGAAGTTGAATAAAAATAAAAATGGAAGTTGCCTAAAGTTAACAATGGAAGTTAATTCAAGAAACCACTATACCTTAACGATCTATTTGGAAATTAAATAAAAAAATGAAGTTGAATAGAAAAAAAAAATCAATAAAAATGAAAGTTGCATAAAATTAAAAATGGAAGTTAATTCAAGAAACCATTATACCTTAGCAATCTATTTGGAAAGTAAATAAAAAAATGAAGTTGAATAGAATAGGAAATTGAATAAAAATGGAAGTTCATTCAATAAACCACTATACCTTAACGATTTATTTGTAAATTAAAAAAAAAAAAGAGGAAGTTGAATAGAAAAGGAAATTTAATAAAAAAAGGAAGTTGAATAAAAATAAAAATGGAAGTTGCATAAAATTAAAAATAGATCATTAAGATATAGTGGTTTTTTGAATGAACTTCCGTTTTTAATTTTATGCAACTTCCATTTTTATTTTTATTCAACTTCTATTTTTATCCAATTTCTTTTTTACTCAACATCCATTTTTGTTCAACTTTCATTTTTATTTTTTATTCAATTTCCTTTTTAATTTAACTTCCTTTTTTATTTAACTTCCAAATAGATCGTTAAGATATAGTGCTTTCTTGAATGAACTTCCATTTTTAATTTTATTCAACCTCCATTTTTATTTTTATTCAACTTTAATTTTTATTCAATTTCTTTTTTATTCAACTTCCTTTTTTATTTAATTGCCAAATAGATCGTTAAGGTATAATGGTTTCTTAAATGAACTTCCATTGTTATTTTTGTGGAACTTCCATTTTTATTTTTATTCAACTTCCATTTTTATTCAACTTTCTTTTTTATTTAATTTCCAAAAAATTCATTAAGGTATAGTGGTTTCTTGAATGAACTTCCATTTTTGTTTTTATTCAACTTCCATTTTTATTCAATTTCCTTTCCATTCAACTTCCTTTTTTATTCAATTTCCTTTTCTATTCAACTTCATTTTATATTTAATTTCCAAATAGATCGTTAAGGTATAGTAGTTTCTTGAATTAAATTATACTGTTAATTTTATGCGAATTCCATTTTTATTTTTATTCATCTGCCGATTTTATCCAATTTCCTATTCTATTGAACTTCCTGTTTTATTTAATTTCCAAATAGATCGTCAAGGTATAGTAGTTTCTTGAAGGAACTTCGATTTTTATTTTTATTCAATTTCCATTTTTATTCAATTTATTTTTCTATTGAACTTCTTTTTTTATTTAACTTTCAAATAGATCTTTAACGTGTAGTGGTTTCTTAAATGAACATCCACTTTTAATTTTATGCAACTTCCATTTTTGTTCAATTTCTTTTTCTATGCAAATTCCTTTTTTATTTATTTCCAAATAGATCATTAAGGTATTGTGGTTTCTTGAATGAACTTCCAGTTTTATTTTTATTCAACTACCATTTTTATTTTTATGCAACTTCCATTTTTATTTTTATTCAAATTCATTTTTTATTTAATTTCCAAATAGATCGTTAATGCATAGTGGTTTCTTCATTGAACTTTCATTTTTATTTTTATTCAACTTCCATTTTTATTCAATTTCCCTTTCTATTCAACTTCTTTTTTTATTTAATTTCCAAAGAGATCGTTAGGGTATAGGGGTTTTTTTGAATTAACTTTCATTGTTAATTTTAGGCAACTTCCACTTTTATTTTTATTTAACTTCCATTTTTCTTCAATTTCCTTTTTATTCAACTTCCATTTTTATTCAATTTCCTTCTCTATTCAACTTTCCAAATAGATCGTTAGCGTATGATGGTTTCTTGAATGAACTTCAACTGTTAATTTTATGCAACTTTCATTTTTATTCAATTTTCTTTTCTATTCAACTTCCTTTTTTTTTATTTAATTTCCAAATAGATCGTTAACGTATAGTGGCTTTTTGAATGAGCTTCAATCTTTATTTTTATTCAACTTCAATTTTTAATTTGATGCAATTTTTAATTTTAAAAATTAAATAAAAAATGAAGTTGAATAGAAAAGGAAATTGAATAAAAATGGAAGTTCAATAAAAATAAAACTGGATGTTGCATATAATTAACAATGGAAGTTCATTTAAGAAACCACTATACCTTAACGATCCATTTGGAAATTAAATAAAAAGGATGTTAAATAGAAAAGAAAATTGAATAGAAATGGAAGTTGAATAAAAATAAAAATGGAAGTTGCATAAAATTAACAATGTAAGATCATTCAAGAAACCATAATACCTTAACGATCTATTTGGAAATTAAATAAAAAAATAAGTTGAATTTAAAAGTAAATTGAATAAATATGGAAGTTGAATAAAAATAAAAATGGAAGTTAATTCAAGAAACCACTATACCTTAGCGATCTATTTGGAATAAAATTAAAAATGGAAGTTCATTTAAGAAACCACTATACCTTAACGTTCTATTTGGAAGTTAAATAAAAAAATGAAGTTGAATAGAAAATGAAATTAAATAAAAATGGAAGTTGCATAAAAATAAAACTGGAAGTTCATTCAAGAAACCACTATATGTTAACGATCAATTTTGGAAATTAAATAAAAAAGGAAGTTGAATAGAAAATAAAATTGAAAAAAAAAGAGGAAGTTAAATAAAATTAAAAATGGAAGTTCATTAAAAAAAACCACTATACCTTAAGAATCTATTTGGAAATTAAATAAAAAAAGAAGTTGAATAGAAAACAAAATTGAATAAAATTGAAGTTGCATAAAATTAACATTGGAAGTTCAATCAAGAAACCACTATACCTTGACGATCGATGTGGAAATTAAATAAAAAAAGAAGTTCAATAGAAAAGGAAATTGAATAAAAATGGAAGTTGAATAAAAATAAAAATCGAAATTCATTCAACAAACTACTATATCTTAACGATCTATTTAGAAATTAAATAAAAAAAGAAGTTGAATAGAAAATAAAATTGAATGAAAATGGAAGTTGCATAAAACTAAAAATGGAAGTTGAATAAAAATAAAAATGGAAGTTGCATAAAATTAACAATGTAAGTTCATTCAAGAAACCATAATACCTTAACGATTTATTTGTAAATTAAAAAAAAAGAGGAAGTTGAATAGAAAAGGAAATTTAATAAAAAAGGAAGTTGAATAAAAATATAAATAAAAATAGAAGTTGCATAAAATTAAAAATGGAAGTTCATTCAAGAAACTACTATACCTTAACTATCTATTTGGAAATTAAATAAAAACGAAAGTTGAATAGAAAAGGAAATTGAACTTCAATTTTTAATTTTATGCAACTTCCATTTTTATTTTTATTCAATTTCATTTTCTATTGAACTTCTTTTTTTATTTAATTTCCAAATAGATCGTTAAGTTATAGTGGTTTATTGAATGAACTTCCATTTGTGAATTTTATGCAACTTCCATTTTTATTTTTATTCAACTTTCATTTTTATTCAATTTCATTTTTTATTTAATTTCCAAATAGATCGTTAAGGTATAGTGGTTTCTTGAATGAACTTCCATTGTTAATTTTATGCAACTTCCATTTTTATTTTTATTCATCTTCCATTTTTATCCAATTTCCTTTTCTATTCAACATTTTTTTTATTTAATTTTCAAATAGATTGTTAAGTTATAGTAGTTTATTGAATAAACTTCGATTGTTAATTTTATCCAACTTCCATTTTCTTTTTTTTATTCAACTACCTTTTTTGTTAAATTTCCTTCTCTATTTAACTTCCATTTTTATTTTTATTCAACTTCAATTTTTATTCAATTTCCTTGTCTATTCAACTTCCATTTTTATTCAATTTCCTTTTCTATTCAACATCCTTTTTTATTTAATTTCCAAATAGATCGTTAGGGTATAGTAGTTTGTTGGATGAACTTCAATTTTTAATTTTATGCAACTTCCATTTTTATTTTTATTCAACTTCGATTTTTATTCAATTTCCTTTTCTATTCAACTTCTTTTTTTATTTAATTTCCAAATAGATCGTTAAGGTATAGTGGTTTTTTGAATGAATTGCCATTTTTAATTTTATGCAACTTCCATTTTTATTCAATTTCCTATTCTATTCAACTACATTTTTTTATTTACTTTCCAAATAAATCGCTAAGGTATAGTGATTACTTGAATTAACTTCCATTGTTAATTTTAGGTAACTTCCATTTTTATTCAATTTCCAAATAAATCGTTAGGGTATAGTTGTTTCTCAAATGAACATCCATTTTTAATTTTATGCAACTTCTATTTTTATCAAATTTCCTTTTGTATTCAACTTCTTTTTTTATTTAATTTCCAAATAGATCGTTAAGGTATGGTGGTTTCTTGAACGAACTTATATTTTTAATTTTATGCGACATCCATTTTTATTTTTATTCACCTTCCATTTTTATTCAATTTCATTTTCTATTCAGCTTCATTTTTTATTTAATTTCCAAATAAATCGTTAAGGTAGAGTGGTTTTTTGAATGAACTTCCATTTTTAATTTCATACAACTTCCATTTTTAGTCAATTATTTTCTCTCTTAAACTTCCTTTTTTATTTAATTTCCAAATAGATCTGTAGGGTATAGTGGTTTTTTGAATGAACTTCTATTTTTAATCTTATGCAACTTCGATTTTTAATTTTATGCAACTTCCATTTTTCTTCAATTTCCTTTTCTATTCAACTTCATTTTTTTACTTAATTTTCAAACAGACCGTTAGGGTATAATGGTTTCTTGAATAAACTTTTATTGTTAATTTTATGCAATTTCTATTTTTATTTTTATTTGACTTTAATTTTTATTCAATTTCCTTTTCTATTCAACTTCCATTTTTATTTAATTTCCAAATAGATCGTTAAGTTATAGTGGTTTATTGAAAGAACTTCCATTGTAAGTTTTACGTAACTTCCATTTTTATTTTTATTCAACTTCTTGTTTTATCCAATTTCCTTTTGTATTCAACTTCCTTTTTTTATTTAATTTCCATTGTTATTCAATTTGTTTTTCTATCTATCTTTCTTTTTTATTTAATTTCCAAATTGATCGTTAACGTATAGTGGTTTCTTGAATGAATATCCACTTTTAATTTTATTCAATTTCAATTTTTATTCAATTTCCTGTTCTATTGTTAATTTTATGCAACTTCCATTTTTATTTTTATTCAATTTCCTTTTTTATTTAATTTTCAAATAGATCGTTAAGTTATAGTGGTTTCTTGAATAAACTTCCATTGTTAACTTTGGGCAACTTCCATTTTTATTCAACTTTCTTTGTTTTTTTAATTTCCAAATAGATCGTTAACGTGTAGTGGTTTCTCGAATGAACTTCCATTTTTAATTTTATGAAACATCAATTTTTAATTTTAACGATTTATTTGGAAATTAAAAAAAGAAGTTGAATAGAAAAGGAAGTTGAATAGAAAAGGAAATTGAATAAAAATTGAAGTTGAATAAAATGGAAGTTGCATAAAATTAAAAATTGAAGTTCATTCAAGAAACCACTATAACTTCGATTTTTAATTTTATGCAACTTCCATTTTTCTTGAATGAATTTTCATTTTTAATTTTATACAACTTCCATTTTTATTCAATTTTCTTTTTTATTCAACTTCATTTTTTTATTCAATTTCCAAATAGATCATTAAGGTATAGTGGTTCCTTGAATGAACTTCCATTTTTAATTTTATACAACTTCCATTTTCAATTTTATGCAACATCCATTTTTATTTTTATTCAACTTCAATTTTTATTCAATTTCCTTTTCTATTCAACTTCCTTTTCTATTCAACTTCTTTTTTTAATTTAATTTCCAAATAATTTGTTAAGGTATAGTGGTTTCTTGAATGAACTTCCATTTTTAATTTTATGCAACTTCCATTTTTCTTTTTATTCAACTTCCTTTTTTATCCTTTTCTATTCAACTTCCTCTTTTTCTTTTTTCTTTTTTTAATTTACAAATAAATCGTTAAGGTATAGTGGTTTCTTGAAAGAACTTCCATTTTTATTCAATTTCCTATTCTATTCAACTTCATTTTTTTATTTACTTTTCAAATAGATCGCTAAGGTATAATGGTTTCTTGAATTAACTTCCATTGTTAATTTTAGGCAACTTGCATTTTTATTCAATTTTGTTTTCTATTCAACTTCTTTTTTTATTTAATTTTCAAATAGATTGTTAAGGTATAGTGGTTTCTTGAATTAACTTCCATTGTTAATTTAAGGCAACTTCCAGTTTTATTTTTATTGAACTTCAACTTTTATTCAATTTACTTGTCTATTCAACTTCTTTTTTTTTTTTTAAATTTCCAAATAGATCGTTAAGGTATAGTGGTTTCTTGAATGAACTTCCATTTTTAATTTTATTCCACTTCCATTTTTATTCAATTTCCTTTTCTATTCAATTTTTCTTCAATTTCGTTTCTATTCCATTTCATTTTTTATTTAATTTCCAAATAGATCGTTAAGGTATAGTGGTATCTTGAATGACCTTCCATTGTTAATTTTATGCAACTTCCATTTTTTATTTTATGCAACTTCCTTTTTTATTCAACTTGCTTTTCTATTCAACTTCCAAATAGATTGTTAAGGTATAGTGGTTTTTTGAATTAACTTCCATTGTTAATTTTAGGCAACTTCCATTTTTATTCAATTTCTTATTCTATTCAACTACATTTTTTTATTTACTTTCCAAATAGATCGCTAATGTATAATGGTTACTTGAATGAACTTCCATTGTTAATTTTATGCAACTTCCATTTTTATTTTTGTTAAAGTTCAACTTTTATTCAATTTACTTTTCTATTCAACTTTTTCTTTTCTTTTTTTAATTTCCAAATAGATCGGTAGGATATAGTGGTCTTTTGAATGAGCTTCCATTTTTAATTTGATGCAATTTTCATTTTTATTTTTATTCAACTTCTGTTTTTATTCAATTTCTTTTTCTATCCGTCTTCCTTTTCTCAATTAATTTCCAAAGAGATCGTTAACGTATGGTGGTTTCTTGAATGAACTTCCATTTTTAATTTTATGCAACTTTCATTTTTATTTTTATTCAACTTGTATTTTTATTCAATTTCATTTTCTATTCAACTTCATTTTTTTATGTAATTTCCAAATAGATCGTTAAGGTAGTAGTGGTTTCTTGAATGAACTTCCGTTGTTAATTTTATGCAACTTTCATTTTTATTTTTATTCAACTTCCATTTTGATTCAATTTATAGCGATGCCGGGTTTTACCCCTTATTGTACAAAGGGTCCCGTAGATGTTAGCGATTGTTTAAATCTTGTTTACATCCTCTCATACTTTGTATTTGAGTTATAGGATGTGTTGAGCAGTTTGTTATCGGGTTGGTTGAACTTAGAACCAAAAGTAGTTGCCAGTTTGGCTCGTCCGCCGAGCGAGCTTTTGACACTCGAGCGGACCTTTGTTGTCGCTTCCGCCGAGCGGGGTTTTGGCGCCGAGCGGAAAATCACCCTTCCAAAGATTTCCTCGCAGTGTTGTCCGCCGAGCGGGAGTTTGTGTGTGACGCCGAGCGGAGTTGGCTGCTGGGGACCTGCTTGCAAAGTTCTCGAGAGTGTGCATCCGCCGAGCTGGTTTGACGCCGAGGGATCTGTGAGTGACGCCGAGGGGTTTGCCCGAGCGGGCGATCGGGTTAAAGCTCGTGTTTTGACTTTTTGAAATCATTTTTCACATCTCTTCTCTCTTACTTTTCCAAAAACACCATTGTTGAGCTTCTCACTCTAGAGCTCTACCTTCTCTAGGTATTGATCTAGTAGGAGTGATTTCTCACCTTTGGCCTTTACAAAAAAGTTGTTGATCGTCGAGAGCTATCTTTTGATCCGAGAAATTTGTGATTTGGAGCATTTTCGCTTTTCATCTTCTTCGTTGGGTGTCACCTTTTGAGGTAGGGATATCCTACTCCTCCTTATGGATTTTGTCTTTAAATTTTAGCATTTTGATATGTTGGGTGTTGTTGGGTAGTTTTGAGAAGGTTTGGGCCTCTTGTGTAATTTTACAAAAGTTGGGGTTTGGTTTATAATAAACCTAAATGCAAATTTGGCATAGAAAAATGAGATAGATGTTGGAATGTGCATGAAAATGGAACCTTAGGGTTGTTTTGTTAGTTAAGGGAATTTTCCCTAATTGACTTAATAAATTAATTCGTGTAATTAATTTGAGAAAATGAGGAATTGAATTAGAAATGTTGGAATTGGGAATGTATGGGATTAAAGGGTGTAGTTGAATTATTTATCGCTCACCAAATCGAAATGTTGATGTATTATACATTCTGTGCATTTATTTTATGTTTAGAAATAACTGTTTTGGGCTATCGGTGGAGGATAGTCTTGATTGTTGTAGACAATGCATGATGATTAGGCAAACGAAAACTAATCAATGGAATGTGTCATGGAGCTTGACGGTTGATAGAATACATTAACTTTATGTATTGGTTGATTGTATATAGAACCTATGTGTTTATATGCATTGTGTGTAGAGGAGGAGATAGGGGATGTACTCATGGTTTAGGGAAAGATGGGGATGTACTCATGGTTTAGGGAAGATAGGGGATGTACCTCTAAACCGGATAGTGTTAGAAGGAGATAGGGGATGAACTCCGTAGATACAGCTCATATGCTTGTCTAGAGAAGTGTAGATATAGCTCATATGCTTATCTTTGGTTGCATGATATAGTTCTTATACTTATCTATTGAGATGTTGATATAGCTAATGTGCTTATCTGGTGATGTATTGATCCAAATTTAGTATGCTTATCTACTGAAAATGGAATAATGAAAAATGACATAGACTTGTAAGTCATGTAATTGTAATGTGATGTAAGTGGATGTATCCGTGTTGGCCATCTATCAACTGCTAATCTTTTAGTCATTGTCCATAGCTGGTTTAGTGTATTTCTACTGGGCTGTGGCTCACCCTATATGGGAACATCATTTTCAGGTACAGGCAGCATGCCACCTCCAAGGACATAGCTTGGGAGGCTAGAGGCAGTCAGACTTTTTGGATGTTATTTTCCTTTTGATGTATTACATGTAAATTCGAGCCTAGAGCTTAATGTGTATATGAGTTAGTACTCATTTCTTGTAACCAAGTGTTGGCTTGGAAAGTTGTAAGCCCATGGGGTGTTTACTTTTGTTGTCAACATGTAATACTTTTTGTAAGGAAATATTCTGATGAATAGAAGGATGTTGATCTTTTATATATCAATGCTTGTCAATATTGTTGAGTTTAATGTTATTATTTTGAGGGCGTTACAACTTGGTGGTCTACTTGCTAGCTTTGAGAGTGGTGAGTGCGATGAGACCCAGATTGTGTTGCCGAGGGTGGTTTGTGAGTATTTAGATGTTTTTCCCGAGGATCTCGTTAGTTTGCCACCTCACCGACAGATTGAGTTCTCTATTGATTTAGTGCCCGGCACGGCGCCAATTTCTGTGGCACTTTACCGTTTTGCCCTGGCAGAGTTGGTTGAATTGAAAGTTCAACTCCAGGAATTGCTAGATAAGGGCTTCATTCGCCCTAGTGTTTTGCTGTGGGGAGCACCGGCCCTCTTTGCTAAAAAGAAAGATGGTGCCTTGAGATTGTGTATCGACTACCGAAAGTTGAATCGGGCTACGGTTAAGAATAAGTACCCTATGCCCCGTATAGATGATTTGTTTGACCAGTTGAAGGGTTCCCGTTGTTTCTCTAAGATAGACTTGAGATCGGGTTACCACCAGTTGAGGGTCAGGGAGGAGGATATTCCGAAGGCGGCTTTCCGTACACGGTATGGCCACTATGAGTTTCTGGTAATGCCATTTGGACTTACCAACGCACCGGCAGTCTTTATGGACTTGATGAACCAGATTTTTCGGGAATTCTTGGATCATTTTGTAGTCGTTTTCGTGGACGACATCCTGATTTATTCACCTTCTGAGGAGGAGCACGAGAAACACTTGAGAATGGTGCTTGAGTTGCTTAGAACCCATAGACTGCATGCCAAGTTTGGGAAGTGTGAGTTCTGGCTAGGAGAAGTCAAATTCTTAGGCCATGTGGTATCCGAGGAAGGGGTGTCTGTTGATGCATCCAAGACTGAGGTAATGCAAGATTGGGCACAGCCTAAGAGTGTGTTTGAGATCCGCAGTTTTCTGGGATTAGCTGGGTATTACCGTCGGTTTGTGAGGGATTTCTCCAGGTTAGCTTCACCATTGACTAGATTGACTCGAAAGGGAGTCAAATTTGTATGGAGTGAGACTTGTGAAAAGTCGTTCCAAGAGCTGAAAGTTAGATTGACCACCGCTCCGGTTTTGATTATTCCGGAGAGAGGGTTGGGTTATGCAGTTTATTGTGATGCCTCACGAGAGGGTTTGGGTTGTGTGTTGATGCAAGAGGGGAAAGTGGTAGCTTATGGCTCACGTTAGTTGAAAATTCACGAGAAAAATTACCCTACATACGACCTAGAGTTAGCCACAGTGATCTCTGCCTTGAAAATCTGGAGGCACTACCTTTAGGGTGAGAGATTCGAGGTGTTCTCGGATCATAAGAGTTCCAAATATCTGCTACACGTAAAGACTTGAATTTGAGGCAGAGGAGATGGATGGAGTTTATCGAGGATTACGATTTTGAGTTGCATTATCATCCGGGGAAGGCCAATGTGGTGGCCGATGCCCTTAGCAGGAAATCCATAGGTGATGTAGCTTGTATAGCCATCCGGGAATGGGAGATGTTAGGAGCACTTGGCGAGTTTGATTTGCATCTGGGCGAATCTGTTGAGGCTACAGCCTTGTTTTCTGTTGTTGCATAGCCTACACTTGTGACTCGAGTGTTAGAGGCACAGAGAGGTGACCTTGAGATAGAATCCCTCCGAGAGAAGATCTCCAGTGGGAAGGTTGAGAAGGGTTTGGCAGTGTATCCCGACCTGAGTGTGAGATACCGAGACCGTTTGTTTGTGCCGGAGTCTTGCCGAGAGGAAGTACTCCGAGAGTTTCATCATTCGCGCCTTGCGGTGCATCCGGGAGGTACTAAGATGTATCAGGATTTGGGTCGCCAGTTTTGGTGGTGGGGTATGAAGAGGGATGTGGCAGTTTTCGTGTCTAAGTGCCTTATTTGTCAGCAAGTGAAGGCTGAGCATCAAAGGCCAGCGGGTTTGTTACAACCCTTGCCTATTGCCGAGTGGAAGTGGGAGCATGTCACTATGGACTTTGTTGTAGGTCTTCCGAGGACTCAGCGGGGTAGTGATGCCATTTGGGTGGTTGTAGACTGGTTAACTAAGTCGGTGCACTTCATTCCTATGCGCGTGAGAGACTCAGTAGATCATCTTGCCGACTTGTATATTCGGGACATAGTGAGATTGCACGGGGTCCCAGTGACGATCGTCTCAGATAGAGACCCTCGTTTTACTGCTAGGTTGTGGCAGAGTTTGCAGAGTGCCTTGGGCACTAAGTTGACCTTTAGTATGTTTTATCATCCTCAGATCGATGGGCACCCGAGGCATTATTCAGATCCTTGACGATATGCTTCGAGGTTGCGTCCTGGACTTTAGTGGGATGTGGGAGAGGCACTTGCCCTTGGTGGAGTTTGCCTACAACAACAGTTTTCAGTCTAGCATCGGTATGGCACCGTTTGAGGCCTTGTATGGCCTAATCGTAGGTCTCAATTTGTTGGGCCGAGGTGGGTGATGCACCTTGTTGGGTCCAGAATTGGTGAGGAGACGACGGAGAAAGTTGAGCTTATCCGTAATGTGCTTGTTATGCCTCGTAGTCGCCAAAAGAGTTATGCCGATCAGAGGAGGAGGCCTTTGGCTTAAGGTAGGTGATCATGTTTTCCTGAAGATATCACCTAGGCGAGGTTTGATGAGGTTTGGGAAGAGTGGAAGTTATCCCGGTTTATCTATCCCTTTGAGATCCTTGAGAGGATTGGGAGGTTGCTTATCGCTGGCTTTGCCGCCGCAGCTTGTCCTGAGTGCATGACGTGTTTCATGTGAGTATGCTTTCAAAGTATGAGCCGATCCGTCCCACGTGTTAGATTGGACCGACTTAGAGGTAGATGAGGATGCCTCAGATGAGGAGAGACCGTTCAGTCTTGGATAGGCGGATCAAGTCTGCGTGGCAAGACCATTCCTTTGGTGAAGGTTTTGTGGAAACATCACTGAGTAGAGGAAGCCACTTGGGAACGTGAGTGAGTTGGAAGTCCGCGAGAAATATCCGACTTGTTTGTTGATGTATAGTCATGTATTGAGATTTTGTAATTTTAATGAACTTTAAGAACATTATGTATATGTCTTAAGTTGTAAAACATTGTGAATGTTTTGGTTTATGGTTATATTGTGGAAACTTGCCTTGGAATGGAAGTTGATTATAATATTGCATATATTGGCTATATTATAGAAATGGAGTTATATCATGAGAACTGAATATGATATGGGAATGCAAATTATGTGTGTTGAAAACTGTTAAAGTGGAGGAGAAATGCATGTTAATGATGCACTTGTAATATATGTTGTTTTTACATATTGGGAGATGCCTCTTGATAAGAGATGGAATGACCAGTAATGGGTCGAGTTGTTGAATGTTGTAATATAACATTGTTTAAAATGGAGAAAAACTTGCTTTCCAAAAACTTGCACTTAACTTCGGGGACGAAATTCTTTAAGGAGGGGAGGTTATAGCGATCTCGAGTTTTACCCCTTATTGTACAGTGGTCCCGTAGATGTTAGCAGTTGTTTAAATCTTGTTTACATCCTCTCATACTTTGTATTTGAGTTATAGGATGTGTTGAGCAGGTTTGTTACTGGTTGGTTGAACTTAGAACCAAAAGTAGTTGCCCAGATTTTGGCCTGTCCGCTCGAGCGGAGCTTTTGACGCTCGAGCGGGACCTTTGTTGTCGCTTCCGCCGGCGGAAAATCACCCTTCCAGTATTTTCTCTGCAGTGTTGTCCGCCGAGCGGGTTTGACGCCGAGCGGAGTTTGTGTGTGACGCTCGAGCTGGGAGTTGGCCGCTCGAGCTAGGGACCTGTCTGCAAAGTTCTCGAGTGTGCATCCGCCGCCGAGCTGGGTTTGACGCCGAGCGATTCAGGAGTGACGCCGAGCGGGTTTGACCGCCGAGCGGGCGATCAAGTTAAAGCTCCGTGTTTTGACTTTTTGAAATCACTTTTTCATATCTCTTCTCTCTCTTACTTTTCCAAAAACACCATTGTTGAGCTTCTCACTCTAGAGCTCTACCTTCTGTCTAGGTATTGATCTAGTAGGAGTGATTTCTCACCTTGGCCTTTACAAAAAAGTTGTTGATCATCGAGGGCTATCTTTTGATCCGAGAAATTTGTGATTTGGAGCATTTTCGCTTTTCTTCATCTTCGTTGGTGTCACCTTTTGAGGTAGGGATATCCTACTCTCCTTATGGATTTTGTCTTTAAATTTTAGCATTTTGATATGTTTGGTGTTGTTGGGTAGTTTTGAGAAGGTTTGGGCCTCTTGTGTAATTTTACAAAAGTTGGGGTTTAGTTTATAATAAACCTAAATGCAAATTTGGCATAGAAAAATGAGATAGATGTTGGAATGTGGATGAAAATAGAACCTTAGGGTTGTTTTGTTAGTTAAGGGAATTTGCCCTAATTGACTTAATAAATTAATTCGTGTAATTAATTTGAGAAAAGGAGGAATTGAATTAGAAATGTTGGAATTGGGAATGTATGGGATTAAAGGGTGTAGTTGAATTATTTATCGCTCACCAAATCGAAATGTTGATGTATTATCCATTCTATGCATTTATTTTCTGTTTGGAAATAACTGTTTTGGGCTATCGGTGGAGGATAGTCTTGATTGTTGTAGACAATGCATGATGATTAGGCAAACGAAAACTAATCAATGGAATGTGTCATGGAGCTTGACGGTTGATAGAATACATTAACTTTATGTATTGGTTGATTGTATATAGAACCTATGTGTTTATATGCATTGTGTGTAGAGGAGGAGATGGGGGATGTACTCCGCGGTTTAGGGGAAGATGGGGGATGTACTCTGCGGTTTAGGAGAAGATGGGGGATGGACCTCTAAACCGGATAGTGTTGGGAGGAGATATGGGATGAACTCCGTAGATACAGCTCATATGCTTGTCTAGAGATGTGTAGATATAGCTCATATGCTTATCTTTGGTTGCATGATATAGTTCTTATACTTATCTATTGAGATGTTGATATAGCTAATGTGCTTATCTGGTGATGTATTGATCCAGCTAGTATGCTTATCTACTGAAAATGGAATAATGAAAAATGACATAGACTTGTAAGTCATGTAATTGTAATGTGATGTAAGTGGATGTATCCGTGTTGGCCATCTATCAACTGCTAATCTTTTAGTCATTGTCCATAGCTGGTTTAGTGTATTTCTATTGGGCTGTGGCTCACCCTATATGGGAACATCATTTTCAGGTACAGGCAGCATGCCACCTCCATGGACATAGCTTGGGAGGCTAAAGGCAGTCAGACTTTTTGGATGTTATTTTCCTTTTGATGTATTACATGTAAATTCAAAAAGAGGGAGAGAGAACACGGACCTAGGGTTTTGAAATCAAAAAGAGGATGAAAAAGTGTATTTAAAACCGCCACAGATTTATATGAAACAGCTCGCCGAGTGAAGACTTGTCGCTCGCCGACTGACATTAGAAATCGCCGCCGAGTGAATAAAGTCTCACCCGAGCTAAAAACTCAAGCTTCAAGTCTCAGAACCTAGAAGCACGCCGAACGATGTAATGCTCGCCGAGCGAAGAACTCGAAAACATACACCTTTCGCTCCAAATAAGGAATGCTCGCCGAGCCAAGAAATGCAACTCGTGTCTATACCTAGACGAGTTGCTCGCCGAGCTAAGAAACCTTGGCTCGAGCGAAGCACCAAAATTCTGGGCAGCAACCCTTTGCTCCCAAACACTCCCAACCTGTAACCAACCTACTCAAAACATCCTATAACTCAAAAATAAGGAATTAAAGGACGACAATAACAAATATATAACAACGGGATCTACGAACGTAAGTCCGGATACAACAACCAAATGGAAAGACCGGTCGCTATAACCTCCCTTAAAGAATTTCGCCCTAAATTAAGCATAAGTTTTTGAAAAAGGTTTTTTCTCAAATTCCAATAATATTACATTACAATAATATACAACTTGACCCAACACCGGTCATTTCATCTCTTATCAAGAGGCATTTCACAATATATGTTTCAACCTGCATTATCAATATGCAATTTCCTTTCAAATTCAACAGTTTTCAATATACGTGATTCTCATTTCCATATCATATTCAATTTCATGATATAACTCCAATTCTACAACACATTCCACATATGCAATGTTACAATAAACTTCCATTATGAGGCAAGTTTCAAAAATACTTCCATTAAACCAAAACGTTTTTAATATTTTACAACTTAAGACATACACAATGTTCTTAAAGTTCGATAATATTTTAAAGTCTCAATACATGATTACACATCAACAAACAAGTCCAGATATTTCTCGCGGACCTCCAACTCACGTTCCCAAGTGGCTTCCTCCACTCCGTGATATTTCCACAAGACTTTTACCAAAGGGATGGTCTTGCCTCGCAAGACTTGATCTCGCCTCGCAAGACTTGATCTCGCCTATCCAAGACCCGAACCGGTCTCTCCTCATACGAGGCATCCTCATCTACCTCTAAGTCGGTCCAATCCAATACATGCGATGGATCCGGCTCATACTTCCGAAGCATACTCACATGAAACACGTCATGAACTCCGGATAACTGCGGTGGCAAAGCTAAACGATAGGTAGCCTCGCCAATCCTCTCAAGGATCTCAAAAGGACCAATAAACCGAGGGGACAACTTCCCACTCTTCCCAAACCTCAACAATCCCCGCCTAGGTGATATCTTCAGAAAGACATGATCACCCACCTCAATTACCAAAGGTCTCCTCCTACGGTCGGCATAAGATTTCGACGACCGGTCAGAATAAGCCTCCTACGGATAAGCTCAACTTTCTCCGTTGTTTCTCACCAACTCGACCCAACAAAGGTGCACCACCCACCTCGGCCGAACAAACTGGAGACCTACACGGTGGCCCATACAAGGCCTCAAACGCTGCCATATCGATACTAGACTGGAAACTGTTGATGAAGCCTAACTCCACCAATGGCAAGTCCCTCTCCCACGACCCACTAAAGTCAAGAACACAACCTCAAGCATATCCTCAAGGATCTGAATAGTACGCTCGACCGCCTGTCACCGAGGATGATAAGCCGTGCTAAAGGTCAACTTAGTGCCTAAGGCACTCTGCAAACTCTGGCACAATCTAGCAGTAAAACGAGGATCTCTATCTGAGACGATCGTCACTGGGACCCCGTGCAACCTCACTATATCCCGAATATACAAGTCGGCAAGATGATCTACCGAATCTCTCACGCGCATAGGAATGAAGTGAGCCGACTTAGTCAACCGGTCTACAACCACCCAAATAGCATCACTACCCCGCTAAGTCCTCAGAAGACCTACAACGAAGTCCATAGTGACATGCTCCCACTTCCACTCAGCAATAGGCAAGGGTTGTAACAAACCTACTGGCCTCTGATGCTCGGCCTTCACTTGCTGACAAGTAAGGTACTTAGACACGAAAACTGCCACATCTCTCTTCATACCTCGCCACCAAAACTGGCGACCCAAATCCCGATACATCTTAGTGCCTCCCGGATGCATCGCAAGGCGTGAATGATGAAACTCTCGGAGTACCTCCTCTCGGCAAGACTCCGACACACACAAACGGTCTCAGATTTCACACTCAAGTCGGGATACACAACAAACCTTTCTCAACCTTCCCATTAGAGATCTTCTCTGAGGGATTCTACCTCAAGGTCACCTCTCAGGCCTCTAACACTCGAGTCGGTGTAGGTTGCGAACGACAGAAAACAAGGTCAGCCTCAACAGATTCGCCCGTATGCATCAAACTCCCCAAGTGCACCCAACATCTCCCATTCCCAGATGGCTATACTAGCTACGCCACCAACAGATTTCGCTATGCATCGCCACCACATTGGCCTTCCCCGGATGATAATGCAACTCGAAGTCATAATCCTCAATGAACTCCATCCACCTCCTCTACCTCAAGTTCAAGTCTTTCTGTGTAAACAGATATTTCATACTCTTATGATCCGAGAATACCTCGAACCTCTCACCATAAAGATAATGCCTCCAAATCTTCAAGGCAAAGATCACAGATGCTAACTCTAGGTCATGCGTAGAGTAATTCTTCTCGTGTATTTTCAACTGACGCGAGCCATAGGCTACCACTTTCCCCTCTTGCATCAACACACAACCTAAACCCTCTCGGGAGGCATCACAATAGACAGCATAACCCAACCCTCTCTCCAGAATAATCAAGACCGGAGCGGTGGTCAATCTAACTTTTAGCTCTTGGAACGACTTTTCACAAGTCTCACTCCATACAAATTTGACTCCCTTCCGAGTCAGTCTAGTCAACGGCAAAGCTAACCTGGAGAAATCCTTCACAAACTGTCGGTAGTATCCATTAACCCCGTAAAATCATGGATCTTAAAAACATTTTTAGGCTGTGCCCAATCTTGCATTGCCTCTATCTTGGACGTATCAACAGACACCCCTTCCCCGGAAACCACATGGCCTAAGAACTTGACTTCTCCTAGCCAGAACTCACACTTTCCAAACTTGGCATAAAGCTTATGGGCTCTAAGTAACTCAAGCACCACTCTAAAGTGCTCCTCGTGCTCTTCCTAAGGCGAATAGATAAGAATGTCGCCCACAAAATGACCACAAACGATCCAAGAATTCTGTAAGATCCGGTTCATCAAGTCCATAAAGATCCGGTGCATTGGTGAGCCCAAATGACATCACCAGAACTCATAACGGCCATACCGCAAGATACGGAATGCCGTCTTGAAATATCCTCCTCCTCGACTCTCAACCGGTGGTAACCCGATCTCAAGTCTATCTTAGAGAAACAACGGAATCCTTCAACGTCAAACAAATCATCTATACGGGCATAGGGTACTTATTCTTGATCGAGTCGATTCAACTTCCGGTAATCGATACAGAGTCTCAAGGCACCACCTTTCATTTTAGCAAAGAGGGCCGGTGCTCCCCACGGCGAAACACTAGGACGAATATTGTAACGCCCTCAAAATAATAACATTAAACCCATCAATCTAGACATGCATTGATATGAAAGACAACCATCATTCTATTCATCAGAGTAACTCATTACAAAAGTATTACATGTTAACAACAAAAGCAAATGCCCTACAGGCTTACAGCTTTCCAAGTTAACACTTGGTTACAAAAAGGGAGAGTACTAACTCAAATACACATTAAACCTTGGCTTGAATTTACATGTAATACATTCAAAAGATAACAAAATGGCAAAAGTCTGTCTGCCTCTATCCTTCCAAGTTATGTCCTTGGAGGTGGCATGCTACCTGTACTTGAAAATGATGTCCCATAAAGGGTGAGCCACAGCCCAGCAGAAATACACTAAACCAACTATGAACAATGACTAAAAGATTAGCAATTGAAAGATGGTCAACACAAATACATCCACATATATCACATTCCGATTCCATGACATTAGGTCCATGTTACAATTCATTTCCCATTTCTTTCAACTTTGAGTTTGAAAACATGGCTCAGAACCTGGCCAAATGACTTAATGAGGTTTAGACTCATCTTTAAAACCCTTTCGACATTCATGATGGATACACGTTTTAATATCAGACAAGAACACATAAACCACTTCCACATTCCTCAAGTAATACACATAGTAGTGCTGTATTAATGAAACCAAACATTCCCATACGTTTCCAATAATACACATTGTGGTGCTGTATTAATGAAACAAAACACTTCTATTTCGCAGCCTGATACATATTGTAGTGTTGTATCACTGTCACACAAAATCCGATTTAGAGGTACAGCACCTTTCTTCCAATAAACCGCAGAGTACAACCCCTTTCTCCTCCCACGCAAACAATGTATATAAACAGTTATCATATACAATCAATCAATACATAAATTTAATGTATTATTCCAATCGCTATATTCAATAGCACGTTCAATTGATTAGTTTTAGTTTGCCTAATCGTCATGCAATGTCTACAACAATCAAGACTATCCTCCATCGATAGCCCAAAGCAGTTATTTCTAAACAGAAAATAAATGAGCCAAATGGATAAAATATCGACATTTCAATTTGGTGAGTGATAAATAATCCAACTACACCCTTTAATCCCATACATTTCCAATTCCAACATTTTCAATTCCATTTCTCATTTCTCAAATTAATTTCACAAATTAATTTAACAATGCTATGAGGGCATTTCCCATAATTAATAAAACAACCCTAAGGTTTCATTTCTATCCGTAATCCATCATCTATTTCATTTCTCTATGCCAACCATGCATATAGGTTTATATAAACAAAACCCCGACTTTTGTAAAATTACACAAAAGGCCCAAACTTTCTCAAAATTACCCAACGACCCCCAACTCATCAAAATGCTAAAATTCAAAGACAAAGCTCATAAAGAGGAGTAGGATATCCCTACCTTGGAGTTAGAGCTCGAATGGAGAAGAAGACCAAAACCAAAGTGCACCAAAACTCAATATGCTCGGATCAAAATGTAGCCTTCGACGATCAACACAACTTTTGTAAAGGACGAAGATGAGGAGAACACTCTAACTAGATCAAACCCTAGAGAGAAGGGAGTTTCTAGAGAGAGGAGCTCTCAAAATGTCTTTTTAGAAAGTAAGAGAGAGAGAGAGAGAGAATGCAAAAAGTGATTTAAAAATGCCTAACTGCTGTCTGATATACGACAGGTCCGCTCGAGCGGAAAACACAACGCTCGAGCGTCAAGAACAAAAATCTGGGTCTGCTCGAGCGCAAGAAGGCCCGCTCGAGCGCCAAGACACAAGAGTGAAACATATCCGCTCGAGCGTGAAAAACCAGTCCGCTCGAGCGTGGATTATCCCATCCCAGAACTTTCACCAAAAAGTACTACCCGCTCGAGCGCCAACAAGCCCGCTAGAGCGCAACCCGCTCGAGCGTAGAAATCACAGCTGCAAAAGTTTTGCAGGAACACAAAAAGCTGTAAGGGTGTAAACCCCGCTCGAGCATAGGAAGACCCGCTCGAGCGGAACGACCAAAAACTGGGCAACAAGAAATTAGACCAAGGCTCAACCCACCTGCTCGAAATATGCCCAACACATCCTAAAACCCAAATACAAGGTACGAAAAGATGCAAACAAGATATAAGTAACTACCAACGTCCACGAGACAAGTCCGATCATCAGACACAAGGGTAAAACCCGGATCGCTATAACCTCCCTTAAAGAATTTCGTCCCCGAAATTAGCACAAGTTTTCAAAAACAAGTTTTTCCCATTTAAACAATGTTATAATACAACATCCAATAACTCGACCCATTACCGGTCATCCCATCTCTTACCAAGAGGCATTTCACAATATGTAAACAACATATATATAACCACATGCACCAAGATTATGCATTTTCCTTCCAATTTCAACAATTTCATATCATAACCAATGTTCATGATACATTTTCAATTTTACAATATATTCAACATATACGATGTTACATTAAACTTCCATATTGAGGCAAGTTCCAAAACATACTTCCATTAAATCAAAACATAAACCATGTTTTACAACCTAAGATATATTCAATACTCTTAAGGTTCAACAATTCAGCAAAATATACAATACATGCTCAAGCATCCACAAATAGATCCGGATATTTCTCTCGGACCTCCAACTCACGTTCCCAAGTGGCTTCCTCCACTCCGTGATGTTTCCACAAGACTTTTACCAAGGGAATGGTCTTGCCTCGCAAGACTTGATCCCGCCTATCCAAGACTCGTACCGGTCTCTCCTCATACGAGGCATCCTCATCTACCTCCAAGTCGGTCCAATCTAATACATGCAATGGATCCGGCTCATACTTCCGAAGCATACTCACATGAAACACGTTGTGAACTCCGGACAACTGCAGCGGCAAAGCTAAACGATAGGCAACCTCGCCAATCCTCTCAAGGATCTCAAAAGGACCAATAAACCGAGGGGACAACTTCCCACTCTTCCCAAACCTCATCAATCCCCGCCTAAGTGATATCTTCAGAAAGACATGATCACCCACTTCAAATACCAAAGGTCTCCTCCTACGGTCGGCATATGATTTCTGACGACTCTGTGCTGTAACAAGCCTCCTACGGATAAGCTCAACCTTCTCCGTTGTTTCCCTCACCAACTCTGAGCCCAACAAAGGTGCATCACCCACCTCAGCCCAACAAACTGGAGACCTACACGGTCGGCCGTACAAGGCCTCAAACGGTGCCATACCGATGCTAGACTGGTAACTGTTGTTGTAGGCAAACTCCACCAAAGGCAAGTGCCTTTCCCACGTCCCACTAAATTCAAGGACACAACCCCGAAGCATATCCTCAAGGATCTGAATCAGACGCTTGACCGCCGTCACCGAGGATGGTAAGCCGCATCAAGGTCAACTTAGTACCCAAGGCACTCTGCAAACTCGCTACAACCTAGCAAAGAAACGAGGGTCTCTATCCGAGACGATCACACCTGGGACCCCGTGCAACCTCACTATGTCCCGAATATACAAGTCGGCAAGATAATCTACCGAATCTCTCACGCGCATAGGAATGAAGTGCGCCGACTTAGTCAACCGGTCTACAACCACCCAAATGGCATCACTACCCCGCTGAGTCCTCGGAAGACTTACAACGAAGTCCATAGTGACATGCTCCCACTTCCACTCGGCAATAAGCAAGGGTTGTAACAAACCCGCTGGCCTCTGATGCTCGGCCTTCACTTGCTGACAAGTAAGGCACTTAGACATAAACACTGCCACATCTCTCTTCATACCCCGCCACCAAAACTGGCGACCCAAATCCCGATACATCTTAGTGCCTCCCGGATGCCCCCGCAAGGCGTGAATGATGAAACTCTCGGAGTACCTCCTCTCGGCAAGACTCTGACACAAACAATCGGTCTCGGTATCTCACGCTCTGGTCGGGATACTCAGACAAACCCTTCTCAACCTTCCCGCTAGAGATCTTCTCTCGAAGTGATTCTACCTCAAGGTCACTTCTCTGTGCCTCTAACACTCTAGTCACAAGTGTAGGCTGCACAACAACAGCAAACAAGGCCGCAGCCTCAACAGATTCGCCTAGAAGCAGATCAAACTCACCAAGTGCACCCAACATCTCCCACTCCCGGATGGCTATACAAGCTACATCACTAACGGATTTTCTGCTAAGGGCGTCGGCCACAACATTGGCCTTCCCCGGGTGATAATGCAACTCGAAGTCGTAATCCTCAATGAACTCCATCCACCTCCTCTGCCTCAAGTTCAAGTCTTTCTGTGTAAACAGATATTTCAGACTCTTATGATCCGAGAACAACTCGAATCTCTCACCATAAAGGTAGCGCCTCCAAATCTTCAAGGCAAAGATCATCACGCTAACTCTAGGTCATGTGTAGGGTAATTCTTCTCGTATATTTTCAACTGACGTGAGCCATAAGCTACCACTTTCCCCTCCTGCATCAACACACAACCCAAACCCTCTCGTGAGGCATCTTAATAAACCGCATAACCCAACCCTCTCTCCGAAATAATCAAAACCGAAGCGGTGGTCAGTCTAACTTTTAGCGCTTGGAACAACTTTTCATAAGTCTCACTCCATACAAATTTGACTCCCTTCCGAGTCAGCCTAGTCAACGGTGAAGCTAACCTGGAGAAATCCTTCACAAACCAGCGATAATACCCAGCTAATCCTAGAAAACTGCGGATCTCAAAAACACTCTTAGGCTGTGCCTAATCTTGCACTGCCTCTATCTTGGATGTATCAACAGACACCCCTTCCCCGGATACCATATGGCCTAAGAACTTGACCTCTCCCAGCCAGAACTCACACTTCCCAAACTTGGCATACAGCGTATGGGCTCTAAGTAACTCAAGCACCACTCTCAAGTGTGCCTCGTGCTCCTCCTCCGAAGGTGAATAGATAAGAATGTCGTCCACGAAAACAACTATAAATCGATCTAAGAATTCCCGGAAGATCCAGTTCATCAAGTTCATAAAGACTGTCGGTGCATTGGTGAGCCCAAATAGCATCACCAGAAACTCATAATGGCCATACCGCATTTTAATGCCGTCTTGAATATCCTCCTCCCCGACCCTCAACCGATGGTAACCCGATCTCAAGTCTATCTTAGAGAAACAACGAACCCTTCAACGGTCAAACAGATCATCTATACGGGCATAGGGTACTTATTCTTAACCGTAGTCGATTCAACTTCCTAGTAGTCGATACAAAGTCTCAAGGCACCATCTTTCTTTTTAGCAAAAGGGCTGCTCCCCATGGTGAAACACTTGGGCGAATAAAGCCCTTATCAAGCAATCCTCGAGTGAACTTTCAACTTAACCAACTCTGTGGGGCAAACGATAAGGTGCCATGGAAATCGTGCCGTGTCGCACTAAATCAATAGAGAACTCTATCTCTGTGAGGTGGTAAGCTAACAAGATCCTGAAAGACATCCAATACTCACACACCACCCTCGGCAATATAACTGGGTTTCATCACACTCACCACTCATAAAGCTAGCAAGTAGACCACTAAGCTCGCTCGCCTCACGGATCATACCCGGTGGCAATACACTACCAACCCGATCCCCAAGAAATGGAAACACTCCCGCTCAAGGTACAAACAAAGGACCCTCAAGGTAGCAATCTATAACTGGTATGACGATAGCTAGTCCATAGCCAAAATAACATGAAAACCCTACATGGGCATAACAACAAAGGAAAAGGTAGCCTACTACGATTGAGCTCTATATCACAACCTCTACATCCGTGTTTCAAAATCAATTCACCCCAACAGTGATACTACACAAATAGGAGATGCTAATAGTGCCAACTCCAACTCCAACACAGATGTAAATGCCAGATACAAAAAGAATGAGATGCATCCGTATCAATCAACACCCTAGCAACAAGGTTGCAAAAGCAGAAAAGTACCTCTCACAACCGATGGAGCGCAGATTAGGTCTGCTGTAACCACATACACGCGCCTCAGAGGCCCTCGATCTACTGCTCACCCCTGAGCATACGACTATCATGTGACCGGACGACAAGCTCTGGATTGGCCTCGAGGCTCTGCAGATCGAAATGGGCCGAAAACCCCACGCTCATCGTAATAACCTCACATCGCTTGACCATACTCATATGCATTATATATGATCTTGTTTTGTTGAGCTTGCATTTTTAATCTTGACTTGCTTTGCATCCTTGACTTGTCTTGCATAAGTGATACTTAAGTGTTATGTTCCTTTGGTGTGTGTGTGTGTGTGTATGTGCCGAGGTTGTCATGAGCCTAGACCACCTTTGAATCCTTGTACTTAGAATCGCTTGTCGCCTTCCTTCTCACCTCAAAGATGTTAGCCGAGATGTCACTACTTAGCCGAGATGTTCTACCCTTAGTGACCTTTGACCCCGGAAGGTATGACCTAGGCGAGATGTGGCACACCCTGGCCGAGGTGTGGGCACTTTTAGTCAAGTGTTGTCCTCCTAGCCGATGTCTTTGTTACCCTGTTGTCAAGTTTGTCTTTAGCCGATGTTATTTCTTGCGAAGTCTTGTTGTTGGCCGATGTCATTGCCCGGAGTTCCTTGCCACCAAGCTTGTTGAACACGCCTTGTCGAGACTTGTCTTTTCAATCAATCATTTTTTAAGTTGAACCAACCAATCGCTTGCGCCGTGTCCGAAATGAATGTTATATCACCCAAGCAAATCTAGAAATGTCTCATTTTGTTATAAGTCTTGTTCTTGAGGAGAGAGAAGCTCTAGGAGGAGTTCTAGAGTGAGAAAGTGATTAGCAAGCTCGATCCTTGGTGTTGGACCCGTTATATTCGTGATCCGAGGTTAGAATCTCAATCTCCTTTTGTTGTTCTTGATGATCATCTAGTGCATTGCATGATTGAAGTCATCTTGCATATCATGTGTTGATTTAAAGTTGGTTTTGGAAAGAAAATGTGACCTTCATGTGTTCTTGAAGAAAAGCCTTGATTTGATCTGAAAGCTTGCATTGAAATCCATGCATTTGTGTTTGTTTCACCAAGATATTCTAGTATGGGCGCCTGTGTCCATGTTTTCAAACTCATTGCATGAGATCTCGATTTTATAAATGATAAGTTATGATCCTTGCATTCATTCCTTCATGTTCTTCATGATCATGTTCTTGATGTTCTTGAGCAGAGGAAACCCAGGTTTTCCCGACTTCATTTGTCCTTGGATGTGGCCTCGGTACCTCACCTCGGCAAGGAGGTGTGGAACCTCGGCCAAGACACAGTTAGTTGCCCAAAGATGTTTTCTGAAATAAGAAACAGTGTTTGCTTTGATTTGACTTAGTCTTGGGGCATGCCGAGATCATTTGCATGCATGTGAAACTTGTTTGTAAGTGTATTCAGTGAACTTGCCATGTATTTGTAGGACTTGGACTTGCCTTGACCCCGACGTTCGAAGAACTATGTGAGTGGCATTCTTAATAAAGCTATGTTGCTTTGACTTGATAAAAGTATTGTTTTGCCTTGTTTTGAAAAGTGTTTGTAAGCATGAATGATTAATCCTACCTTGAGTATCAAATGTTATGTCTTGTTTTGATGACCATTCTGGAAGTCCGTACGCGCCAGGGGACTTTAAGCATTTGTGGCACCAGTCGTACGTGCTAGGGGACTATAAGCATTTGTAGCACAAGTCTGGAAGTCCAGACGCGTGTGGGACTTTAAGCATTTGTGGCACAAGTCCTTAGTGTCGGGACTATAATGCAACGACATCCTTGTTTAGAGATCTCTCTTGTCTTGTCTTGCCTTGCCACTGACGGTTTTACCGCGTGGGTTTGCTTGTCCAGAATGTCATCACTCGTATTATATTGATGTTAATGAACATCCCTTGAAGCTTTGAAAGATTTGAAAGACAAACTTGATTTGTACTATGTATAGTTTTGTTAAAGACCTCGGATATCATTCATGTAAACCCTTTATTGTTTATGCCATTCACTGAGTATCCAAGCTCACCCTCTCTATATATATATGTAGGTGATTTGTATGCGGAGACGCCTAGACTTGTTTGCCGATGTTTTTGCCGACATGTTTTGCATTCGTGTTTTGCAGCATCTTGAAGATCATGCTTCTTGGTTATTTCATTGAAATTTTTGTATTTGAAGGCCGAGAAGCCTTTTTGTCAAGATGTAATTCATGTACTCTATTCTGTTATATTAAAGCCATCAAAGATGTATGTCATCTCATTCGACTTAAGCACTGCTTTTATGGACTGCTTGTATGTTAATTTATTGCTTCCGCATTTGTAAGCCCCACATATTTACTCTGAGTTGTGCGTGAATTCTTGTAAGAGGCCTTTGGTAACCTCGGGTTACTGGCCATCTCGGCGCCGACCTTCTAGGGGCAGGTTGGGGTCGCGACATCTACCTAGAACCAGACGCTCCCAAAGTGGCACTCAACTGTGGGCAAAACCTCTTCAGGTGCCCAGGCTGACCACACTGATAACAAGATAAGGGCTGGCCCCTGCCCTGACTTTGGCTCTGCGGTCTAGCTGAAGAAGTAGCTCTCTGACCTCCTCCCCTCTGCGGGCAAACCGACGCCTTGTGGCCTAGCTGGCTACACTTGTAACAAGTGAACTCCCCCTGATTGCCTCTCCCCGAGCCTGCACTCGGCACTGGAAAAGTCGATCTAGCCACACCACCCTGAGACTGCTGAGGGTTAGCACCCCTCTGTCTCCTGCCATCTCCCTGACCATCCTGACTCCTCTTGGAGCCCCTCTGTGCCTCCTCCTCCTACATCATGATCTCCATATGGGTTGCAGCATCAACCAAGCGCCCATAGTCTTGGATCATAGACCCACCAACTCTCATCTTGAGGCCGCGCCTCAACCTCTTCTCAAACTCAATACAGCGGCGTTCCTCGGACGCCCCAAGTTCAGGTGTGAACCTGGACAAGCTAGTAAAAGCAGGCTCATACTCGGCTACTGAAGAACTCAACTGCAAAAGCTGGCAGAACTGATCTCTCAGCTTCTCCCTAACTACCGGAGATAAAAACTTTCCTTGGAAAGCATTCACAAAAGCCTCCCAAGTGCCCTCAATGCGTCCCTTCACGAACTTCCACCACTGACCCGCATCCCCCCTTGAGCTGGAAAGATGCCAAGGTCACTTTCAATGTCCCGTCCTCGATGCCAAGCATCTCGAACGTCTTACTCATCTGCTCCAACCACTCGTTAGCCTTAAGTGGCTCCTTTAGATCCCCAACAAACTCATCCGGATTAGACTAGAAAAACTCCCTCTTCAAGAAGGAAGGCCCTGCCTCAACAACCTGGGCTGCGATCGAGCTCGAATCGATTCTCACCGAGAATTCCCATAGACTCCCTCAAAGCATCGGCTATCCCACGGGCTAAGTCGCCCATAGCCTGTTGACCTGCTGGCTCGGCCACATTGGCCTGACCAATCCCCTCATGCTGTGCCGGAATGTTATCCAGTAAAGGCATCTCCTGCCTCCTAGGCCTACCTCGCCTACCTCCACGTCCTCGTCCTGACATCCTAATAAAGGCAATGAAGAACAATAGCACATTCATAAATGTGCCGAAACTAAACAACAAGGCCCTAATACATGGACAAGCGTAATTCATTCCACATAAGCACACAATCACATAAGCACTTACGAATTTCATTTTCGGATAATGATAGTCCCGAGGCGTTGCTAGAGTTTCGGTTAGAAACAGCATTGATCAAGTGCTTTTCCAACAAGACTCACAGAAACCCAAGGATCCAATCAACATCCTAGAAATTAAATCCCATACCCAAATAGTCACATAAGCATGTTATCACATAAGTACATAACACTACATCTAAGTCTCTAACAAGCGAGACAAACCCATTGTGGTCCTAATCACTTCCCACGTACCCAAGGTATTCGAACCCAGTACGCCTCGATACCAAGTTGTAACGCCTCAAAATAATAACATTAAACCCATCAATCTAGGCATGCATTGATATGAAAGACAACCATCATTCTATTCATCAGAGTAACTCATTACAAAAGTATTACATGTTAACAACAAAAGCAAATGCCCTGCAGGCTTACAGCTTTCCAAGTTAACACTTGGTTACAAAAAGGGAGAGTACTAACTCAAATACACATTAAGCCCTTGGCTTGAATTTACATGTAATACATTCAAAATATAACAAAAATGGCAAAAGTCTGTTTGCCTCTATCCTCCCAAGCTATGTCCTTGGAGGTGGCATGCTACTGCACGAAAATGATGTTCCATAAAAGGTGAGCCACGGCAAATAGAAATACACTAAACCAACTATAAACAATGACTAAAACATTAGCAATTGATAGATGGTCAACACAAATACATCCACATATATCACATTCCAGTTCCATGACATTAGGTCCATGTTACAATTCATTTCCCATTTCTTTCAACTTTGAGTTTGAAAACATGGCTCAGAACCTGGCCAAATGACTTAATGAGGTTTAGACTCATCTTTAAAACACTTTCGACATTCATGATGGATACACGCTTTTTATCAGATCAGTAACACATAAACCACTTTCACATTCCTCAAGTAATACACATAGTAGTGCTGTATTAATGAAACCAAACATTCCCATACGTTTCCAATAATACACATTGTGGTGCTGTATTAATGAAACAAAACACTTCTATTTCGCAGCCTGATACACATTGTAGTGTTGTATCACTATCACACAAATTCCGGTTTAGAGGTACAGCCCCTTTCTTCCAATAAACCGCGGAGTACAGCCCCTTTCTACTCCCACGCAAACAATGTATATAAACAGTTATCATATACAATCAATCAATACATAAAGTTAATGTATTATTCCAATCGCTATATTCAATAGCACGTTCAACTGATTAGTTTTAGTTTGCCTAATCGTCATGCAATGTCTACAACAATCAAGACTATCCTCCACCGATAGCCCAAAGCAGTTATTTCTAAACAGAAAATAAATGCGCCAAATGGATAAAATATCGACATTTCAATTTGGTGAGTGATAAATAATCCAACTACACCCTTTAATCCCATACATTCCCAATTCCAACATTTTCAATTCCATTACTCATTTCTCAAATTAATTTCACAAATTAATTTAACAATGCTATGAGGGCATTTCCCATAATTAATAAAACAACCCTAAGGTTTCATTTCTATCCGTAATCCATCATCTATTTCATTTCTCTACGCCAACCATGCATATAGGTTTATATAAACAAAACCCCAACTTTTGTAAAATTACACAAAAGGCCCAAACTTTCTCCAAATTACCCAACGACCCCCAACTCATCAAAATGCTAAAATTCAAAGACAAAGCTCATAAAGAGGAGTAGGATATCCCTACCTCGAAGTTAGAGCTCGAATGGAGAAGAAGACCAAAACCAAAGTGCACCAAAACTCAATATGCTCGGATCAAAATGTAGCCCTCGACGATCAACACAACTTTTGTAAAGGACGAAGGTGAGGAGAACACTCTAACTAGATCAAACCCTAGAGAGAAGGGAGTTTCTAGAGAGAGAAGCTCTCAAAATGTCTTTTTAGAAAGTAAGAGAGAGAGAGAGAGAGAGAGAATGCAAAAAGTGATTTAAAAATGCCTAATTGTCGCTCGATATATACAGTCCGCTGAAGGAAAACACAACGCCGAAAGGCCAAGAACAAAATCTGGGTCCGCTCGAGCGCAAGAAGGCCCGCTCGAGCGCCAAGACACAAGAGTGAAACATATCCACTCGAGCGTGAAAAACCAGTCCGTTCGAGCGTGGATTATCCCATCCCAGAACTTTCACCAAAAAGTACTACCTGCTCGAGCGCCAACAAGCCCGCTCGAGCACAACCCGCTCGAGCGTAGGAAACCCGCTCGAGCGTAGAAATCACACCTACAGAAGTTTTGCAGGGACACAAAAAGTTGGAAGGGTGTAAACCCCGGCCTTGAAGGAAGACCACTCGCCGGAACGACCAAAAATCGGTAACGAAATTAGACCAAGGCTCAACCCACCTGGTCAAAATATTCCCAACACATCCTAAAACCCAAATACAAGGTACAAAAGGATGCAAACAAGATATAACTAACTACCAACATCCCCGGAGACAAGTCCTGATCACTATACACAAGGGGTAAAACCCGGGATCGCTATAAATATAGCCCTTATCTAGCAACTCCTGGAGTTGAATCTTCAACTCAACCAACTCGGCTGGGGCAAAACGATAAGGTGCCATAGAAATCGGCGCTGTGCCGGACACTAGGTCAATAGAGAACTCAATCTCTCTGTGAGGTGGCAAACTAACAAGATCCTCGGGAAAGACGTCCGAGTACTCACAAACCACTCTCGGCAATACAATCTGGGTCTCACCACACTCACTACTCAAAAAGCTAGCAAGTAGACCACTAAGGTCGATTCGCCAGCATGGATTATACACGGTGGCAACACACTCCCAACCCGATCCCCAAAATGAAAAACACTCCGCTCAAGGTACAAATCGTGACCCTCTGGCGGTAGCGATCAATAATGATTTCGGTATAACGATAGCCAGTCCATACCCAAAATAACATCAAATCCCGACATGGGCATAACTACAAAAGAAAAGGGAAGCCGACGATCAGCGACCTCTATATCACAACCTCTACATCTGTGTTTCAAAATCAACTCACCCCCAACAGGTGATACTACACATATAGGAGATGCTAACTGTGCCAACTCCAATCCCAAAACAGATGCAAATGCAGCAGATATAAAAGAATGGGATGCTCCCGTATCAATCAACACATTAGCAACCGAGTTACAAAACAAGAATGTACCTCTCACAACAGATGGAGCTGCATAAGATCTGTCTTGATAAAGATACATGCGCCCAGACGGTCTCTGATCAACCTGCTCACCCCTAGGAGCATAAGACTGCTGCACAGACTGGGACGATGAAGCCTCCTGATTGGCCCTCGAGGCCTGAACTGACTGAATTGGCTGATGACTTTGAGTCTGCCTCAAACCAGATGCACTAGATGTGCCACTCAACTATGGGCAAAACCTCTTGGTGCCCCTTTGTCCCTTGATAACAAGACAAGGGTGACCCTGCCACGACTCTGGCTCTCTGGTCTAGTGAAGATGAAGCGACTCTCGACCTCCTCCTTCAAGGGCAAATGGAGACTTGTGGCCCAGCTGCCCACATTTAAAACAGGTAATGTCTCTCTGGCTGCCTTTTCCAAGACCTGCACTCGACACTGGAAAAGTCGATCTAGTAAAGCTACCCTGAGACTGCTGAGGGTTAAAACCTCTATGTCTCCTGCCATCACTCTGGCCATCCTGGTTCCTCTTGGAACCCCTCTGCCTCTCCTCCTCCTCCTGCATCATGATCTCCATGTAGGCTGCAGCATCCACCAGACGCCCATATTCTCGAGTCATAGAACCCCCAACTCTCATCTTGAGGCCATGCCTCAACTTCTTCTCGAACTCTAAACAACGGCGTTCCTCAGACGCCACCAGCTCAGGTGCAAACCTGGATAAACTAGTAAATGCGGCCTCAAACTCGGCCACAAAAGAACTCAACTGCTTAAGCTGCTCCTCAACCTCTCCTTAACAGTGAGACAGAACTTCTTCTAAAAGCGTCAACAAAGGCCTCCCAAGTCCCTCCTATACGGCCTCGTGAATTTCCACCTTGACCCGCATCCCCTTAAGTCGAAAGATGCCAAGGTCATCTTGAAACCCGCCCTTGATGCCAAGCATCTCAAACGTCTTCGTTATGCTGTTCAAGCCATTCATCCGCTTAAGCGGCTCTTGTGGATCACCCAAAACTCGTCCGGATTAGACCGAAGAACTCTCTCTTGTAAATGCAGCCTCAGATTCGCAACATGAACCTGGGCTTGATTCTCAGCCCTAGGAATGCCCACGGACTCCCTGAATGCCCCTGCTATCTCGCGGGCTAAGGCACCCATAGCCTGCTGACCTGCTGGCTCAGCCACATTGGCCTGACCAACACCCTCCTGCTGCTCCGGAATCTCATCCGGTATGGGCATCTCCTGCCTACCACGCCTACCATGTCCTCGTCCTCGTCCTGACATCCTAATAAAGGTAACAAAGATGATTAATACGTTAGCACATTAATAAATGTGCCGAAGCTATAACACTCGCGTCCTAATGCATTGGACAACAGTAATTCACTCCACGTAAGCACATAATCACATAAGCACCTACGAATTTCATTCCTGGATAATGATAGTCCCGAGGCGTTGCTAGAGTTCCAGTTGGAAGCAGCATTGATCAAGTGCTTTTCCGACAAGACTCATAGAAACTCAAGGATCCAATCAACATCCTAGAAATCAAATCCCATACCCAAATAGTCATATAACCATGTTATCAAATAAACACATATATCATACATAAGTCTCTAACAAGCGAGACAAACCCATTGTGATACTAATCACTCCCCACGTACCCAAAGTATTCAAACCCGGTACGCTCTGATACCAAGTTGTAACGCCCTCAAAATAAACCCATAATATGCACAATATTGACATGCATTGGTAAAAGAAAACAAAACATTATTCCATTCATCAGAGTATTCTTATTAAAAGACATTACATGTAACATCAAAATAAATGCCCTACGGGCTTACAAATTTCCAAGCCAACACTTGGACACAAAAGTCTGAGTACTAACTCAATTACACATTAAGCCCTTGGCTTGAGTTTACATGTAATATCAAAATAAAAACAAAATAATAACTAACTAAATAGAGTCTTCAACTCCAAATCCTCCCAAGCTAAGTCCTTGGAGGTAGCATATCACCTGGACTTGAAAATGATGTTCCCGTATAGGGTGAGCCACAGCCCAGCAGAAATACACTAAACCAAATATTACGAATTGACTAAAGCATTAGCATTTGATAGATGGTTAACACTTACAAATCCATTACATCATTATACAGTTTCATGACAATAATGTCCATGACATATTTCACTTTCCATTTTTATTCAACTTTCCATTTATACAGACATGGCTCAGAACCTGGCCAAACACTAATAATGAGACTACATCTCATATTAATATTACTTCCAATATCGACAATTTAAGTGAGATTAAGGCTCAAACTAAAACACTTCCATAAATCGATAAGTACACATATTTGCTGTACTAAAACACTTCCAAGAATCAATAAGTACACACATTTGCTGTACTAATGGAGTCCATCCCCTTTCTCCTCCTAAACAAGTTTGAGAGTCCATCCCCTATCTTCCCTCAAACCATGGAGTACATCCCTTATCTCCTCCCAAATAATATGCATATACAATGTATTTAACACTTGTTATATACAATATTCAATCAATACACATAATTGCTGTATTAACTCAACCGTCATATTTAATGACTCAATCAATGTGATTAGTTTTACTTTTCCCTAATCAACATGCAATGTCTACAACAATCACGACTATCCTCCACCGATAGCCCAAAACAGTTATTTCTAAACAGGAAATAAATGTATCCACAAATATAAACTCAATATTTACATAGGTGAGTGATTAAACTATCCAACTACACCATTCAGTCAATAAATTCCTCAATTCCATGAATTAAACTTAATTCCACATTTTTCCCAAAATTAATTATACAAATTAATTTATTACTACAATTAGGGTTTTTCCCCCTATCCTCAAAATCAATCCTAAGGTTCAATTATCTCAATTTGACACAAACAATGTCATTTTTCATGTGTTACAAACATATGGAATTTAATATATAAAAATTCCCTTTTTCTCAAATTATAAATCAAACCTTAACTTTTCCCAAATTTACCCAACAATGCCAACATATCAAAATAACCAAAACTTATGACAAAACATATAGAATGGAGTAGGGTATCCCTACCTCAAAAAAGAAGTCCAAAGGTGAAGATGATGAAAATGCAAAGTGCTCCAAATCCCCAACTTTTCAGATTAGAATGAAGCCCTCGACCCACTCTATCTTTTTAACAAAGGACCTAGGGTAGAAATACACTCTAAGTAGATCAAACCTAAGAGAGAAGGTGTGTAGAGGGAGAGAGAACACGGACCTAGGGTTTTGAAATCAAAAAGAGGATGAAAAAGTGTATTTAAAACCGCTGCTGCGTATTTATATAAAACAGGCTCGCTCGAGCGAAGACTTGGTCGCTCGAGCGACCAGACACAGGAAATCATCGCTCGAGCGAATAAAGTCTCGCTCGAGCCAAAAACTCGAAGCTTCAGGTCTGCAACCCAGAAGCACGCTCGAGCAACAGAATGCTCGCTCGAGCGAAGAACTCGAAAACATACACCTTTCTCGCTCGAGCGAAGGAATGCTCGCTCGAGCCAAGAAATGCAACTCTCAGGTCTATACCTAGACGCAGTCGCTCGCTCGAGCTAAGAAACCTTGGCTCGAGCGAAGGACCAAAAACAAAGAGCTCGCTCGAGCGACAAACTGCTCGCTCGAGCGAAGGACCAAAATTCTGGGCAGCAACCCTTTGCTCCCAAACACTCCCAACCTGTAACCAACCTGCTCAAAACATCCTATAACTCAAAAATAAGGAATTAAAGGACGACAATAACAAATATATAACAACAGGATCTACGGAACGTAAGTCTGGATACAACAACCAAATGGAAAAAGACCGGGGTCGCTATACGATCTATTTGGAAATTAAATAAAAAAAGAAGTTGAATAGAAAAGGAAATTGAATAAAAATGGAAGTTGAATAAAAATAAAAATGGAAGTTGTATCAAAGTAAAAATGGAAGTTCATTCAAAAAACCACTATACCTTAATGATCTATTTGGAAATTAAATAAAAACTAAAGTTGAATAGAAAAGGAAATTGAATAAAAATGGAAGTTGAATAAAAATAAAAATCGAAGTTCAATGAAGAAACCACAATACCTTAACGATCTATTTGGAAATTAAATAAAAAAAAAGAAATTGAATAGAAATTGAAGTCGAATAAAAATAAAAATGGAAGTTGCATAAAATTACAAATGGAAGTTCATTCAAGAAACCACTATACCTTAACGGTCTATTTGAAAATTAAATAAAAAAGAAAGTTGAATAGAAAAGGAAATTGAGTAACTATGGAAGTTGAATAAAAATAAAAATGAAAGTTGCATAAAATAAAAAATGGAAGTTCAATCAAGAAACCACTATACCTTAACGATCTATTTGGAAATTAAATAAAAAAAGAAGTTGAATACAAAAGGAAATTGGATAAAACTAGAAGTTGAATAAAAATAAAAATGGAAGTTGCGTAAAGCTTACAATGGAATTCTTTCAAGAAACCACTATACCTTAACGATCTATTGGAAATTAAAACAAAAAAAAAGAAGCTGAACAAAAAAGGAAATTGAATAAAAATGGAAGTTGCCTAAAATTAACAATGGAAGTTCATTCAAGAAACCACTATACCTTAACGATCTATTTGGAAATTAAATAAAAATGGAAGTTGAATAAAAAAGGAAATTGAATAAAAATGGAATTTAAATAAAAACAAAAATAGAAGTTGCATAAAATTAAAAATGGAAGTTCATTCAAGAAACCATTATACCTTAACGATCTATTTGAAAATTAAATAAAAAAGGAAGTTGAGTAAAAATAAAAATGGAAGTTCATTCGAGAAACCACTATACCTTAACGATCTATTTGGAAATTAAAAAACAAAGGAAGTTGAATAAAAATGCAAGTTGCCTAAAATTAACAATGGAAATTAATTCAAGAAACCATTATACCTTAACGATCTATTTGGAAATTAAACAAAAAAAAAAAAGAAGTTGAATAGAGAAGGAAATTGAATAAAAATAAAAATGAAAGTTGTATAAAATTAAAAATGGCAGTTCATTGAAGAAACCACTATACCTTAATGATCTATTTGGAAATTAAATAAAAAAGGAAGTTGAATAAGATAAAAATGGAAGTTGCATAAAATTAACAATGTAAGTTCATTTAAAAAACCACTATATCTTAACGATCTATTTGGAAATTAAATAAAAAATAAAGTTGAATAGAGAAGGAAATTGAATAAAAACAAGAAGTTGAATAAAAATAAAAATGGAAGCTATATAAAATTAGAAATTCAAGTGTATTCAAAAAACCACTATACCCTAAAGATCTATTTGGAAATTAAATAAAAAAGAAAGTTGAAGAAAAATGGAAGTTGAATAAAAATAACAATGGAAGTTCATTCAAGAAACCACTATAACTTAACGATCTATTTGAAAATTAAATAAAAAAGGAAGTTGAATAAAAAAGCAAATTGAATAAAAATGAAGTTAAATAAAAAAGGAAATTGGATAAAACTAGAAGTTGAATAAAAATAAAAATGGAAGTTGCATAAAATTAAAAATGGCAATTCATTTAAGAAGCCACTATAACTTAATGGTCTATTTGGAAATTAAATAAAAATTGAAGTTGAATAGAAAATGAAATTGAATAAAAATGGAAGTTAAATAAAAATAAAAGTCGAAGTTGATTCAATATCCCACTATACCTTAACGATCAATTTGGAAATTAAATAAAAAATGAAGTTGAATAAAAATAAAAATGGAAGTTGCATAAAATAAACAATGGAAGTTCATTCAAAAACCACTGTACGTTAACGATCAATTTGGAAATTAAATAAAAATGAAAGTTGAATAGAGAAAGAAATCGAATAAAAATAGAAGTTGAATAAAATTAAAAATGGAAGTTCATTCAAGAAACCACTATATCTTAACGATCTATTTGGAAGTTAAATAAAAAAGGAAGTCCAATAGAAAAGGAAATAGAATAAAAATGGAAGTTGAATAAAAACAAAAATGGAAGTTGCTTAAAATTAAAAATTGAAGTTCATTCAAGAAACCACTATACCTTAACGATCTATTTCGAAATTAAATAAATAAGGAAGTTAAATAGAGAAGGAAATTGAATAAAATCGGAAGTGGAATAAAATTAAAAATGGATGTTGCATAAAATTAATAATGAAAGTTCATTCAAGAAACCACTATACCTTAACGATCTATTTGGAAATTAAATAAAAAAGGAAGTTGAATAGAAAAAGAAATTAAATAAAAATGGAAGTTGTATAAAATTAAAAATGGAAGTTCATTCAAGAAACAACTATACCTTAACGATCTATTTGGAAATTAAATAAAAAAGGAAGTTGAATAGAAAAGGAAATTGAATAAAAATGGAAGTTGCATAAAATTAAAAATGGCAATTCATTCAAAAAACCGCTATATCTTAACGATCTATTTGGAAGTTAAATAAAAAAGGAAGTTAAATAGAAAAGAAAATTGAATAAAATTGGATGTTGAATAAAAATAAAAATAAATATGAAAGTTGCATAAGATTAACAATGGAAGTTCATTAAATAAACCACTATAACTTAACAATCTATTTGGAAATTAAAAAAAAAAAAGAAGAAGTTGAACTTCCATTTTTAATTTTATGCAACTTCCATTTTTATTTTTATGCAACTTCCATTTTTATTTTTATTCAACTTCCATTGTTATTCAATTTCATGTTCTATTCAACTTCCATTTTTATTTTATTTTCAAATAGATCTTTAAGGTATAGTGGTTTATTGAATGAACTTCCATTTTTAACGATCTATTTGGAAATTAAATAAAAAAGTAGAGGTGAATAGAAAAGGAAATTGAATAAAAATGGAAGATGAATAAAAATAAAAATGAAAGTTGTATAAAATTAAAAATGAAAGTTCAACTTCTTTTCTATTCAAATTCGTTTTTATTTAATTTCCAAGTAGATCGTTAAGTTATAGCGGTTTATTGAATGAACTTCCATTGTTAATCTTATGGAACTTCCATTTTTATTTTTATTTTTATTCAACATCCATTTTTATTCAATTTCCTTTTCTATTTAACTTCATTTGTTATTTAACTTCCAAAATAGATCGTTAAGATATGGTGGTTTTTTGAATGAATTGCCATTTTTAATTTTATGCAACTTTCATTTTAAATTTTATGCAACTTCTATTTTTATTCAATTTCCATTTCTATTCAACTTCCTTTTTTATTTAATTTCGAAATAGATCGTTAAGGTATAATGGTTTCTTGAATGAATTTCCATTTTTAATTTTTTGCAACTTCCATTTTTATTTAATTTCCTTTTCTATTCAACTTCCTTTTTTTTTATTTAATTTCCAAATAGATCGTTAAGGTAGAGTGGTTTCTAGAATGAACTTCCATTATTAATTTTATGCAACATCCATTTTTAATTTTTTGCAACTTCCGATTTTATTCAATTTTCTTTTCTATTCAACTTACATTTTTATTTAATTTCCAAATAGATCGTTAAGGTATAGTGGTTTTTTGAACGAACTTACATTTTTAATTTCATGCAACTTCCATTTTTATTTTTATTCAACTTCCATTTTTATTCAATTCCCTTTTCTATTCAACTTCTTTTTTTATTTGATTTCCAAATAGATCGTTAAGGTAGAGTGGTTTTTTGAATAAACTTCAATTTTTTATTTTGTGGAACTTCCATTTTTATTTTTATTCAACTTCCATTTCTATTCAACTTCCTTTTTTTTTTATTTAATTTCCAAATAGACCGTTAAGGGATAGTGGTTTCTTGAATGAACTTCTATTTTTATTCAATTTCGTATTCTATTCAACTTCATTTTTTTATATAATTTTCAAATAATTAATTAAGGTATAGTCGTTTCTCGAATGAACTTCCATTTTTAATTATATGCAACTTCCACTTTTATTTTTATTCAACTTCCATTTTTATCCAATTTTCTTTTCAATTCAACTTCCTTTTTTATTTAATTTCCAAATAGATCGTTAGGGTATAGTAGTTTATTAGATGAACTTCAATTTTTTATTTTTTGCAACTTCCATTTTTATTTTTATTCGAATTCCATTTTTATTCAATTTCCTTTTCTATTTGACTTCATTTTTTATTTAATTTCCAAATAGATCGTTAAAATATATTGGTTTTTTGAATGAACTTTCATTTTTATTTTTATTCAACTTCTATTTTTATTCAATTTCCCTTTCTATTCAACTTCTTTTGGTATTTAATTTCAAAATAGATCGTTAAGGTATAGGGGTTTCTTGAATGAACTTCCATTGTTAATTTTATGCAACTTCCATTTTTATTTTTATTCAACTTCCATTTTTATTTTTATTCAACTTCCATTTTTATTCAATTTCCTTTTCTATTGAACTTCTTTTTTTATTTAATTTCCACATAGATCGTCAAGGTATAGTGGTTTCTTGAATGAACTTCCAATGTTAATTTTATGCAACTTCAATTTGAAATTTTATTCAACTTCCATTTTTATTCAATTTCCATTTCTATTCAACTTCCTTTTTTCTTTAATTTCCAAATAGATCGTTAAGGTATGGTGGTTTCTTGAATGAACTTCCATTTTTAATGTTATACAACTTTCAATTTTATTTTTATTCATCTTCCTTTTCTATTCAACTTCCTTTTTTTTATTAAATTTCCGTATAGATCATTAAGGTATAATGGTTTTTTGAATGAACTTCCATTGTTAATTTTAGGCAACTTGCATTTTTATTCAATTTTGTTTTCTATTCAACTTCCTTTTTTATTTAATTTTCAAATAGATCGTTAAGATATAGTGGTTTCTTGAATGAACTTCCAGTTTTAATTTTTTGCAACTTCCATTTTTATTTTTATTCAACTTCTAGTTTTATCCTATTTCCATTTGTATTCAACTTCCTTTTTTATTTAATTTCTAAATAGATCGTTAAGGTATAGTGATTTCTCGAATGAACTTCCATTTTTATCCAATTTCCTTTTCTATTCAACTTCCTGTTTTAGTTAATTTCCAAATAGATCGTCAAGGTATAGTAGTTTCTTGAATGAACTTCGATTTTTATTTTTATTCAATTTCCATTTTGATTCAATTTTCTTTTCTATTCAACTTCATTTTTTATTTAATTTCCAAATAGATCGTTAAGGTATAATGGTTTCTTGAATGAACTTCAATTGTTAATTTTATGCAACTTCCATTTTAAATTTTGTGCAACTTCCATTTTTATTCAATTTTCTTTTATATTCAACTTCCTTTTTTTATTTAATCTCCAAATAGATCGTTAAGGTATAATGGTTTCTTAAATGAACTTCCATTGTTAATTTTATGCAACTTCCATTTTTATTTTTACTCAACTTCTATTTTTATTCAACTTCCTTGTCTATTCAACTTCCTTTTTCATTTTATTTCCAAATAGATCGTTAAGGTATAGTGGTTTCTTGAATGAACTTCCATTTTTTATTCTATACAACTTTCCTTTTTATTTTTATTCAACCACCCTTTTTTGTTAAATTTCTTTCTCTATTCAACTTTCATTTTTAATTTTATTGCACTTCCATTTTTATTCAATTTCTTTTTCTATTCAACTTGCTTTTTTATTTAATTTCCAAAAAGATCGTTAAGGTATAGTGGTTTCTTGAATGAACTTCGATTTTTAGTTTTTGTCAACTTCCATTTTCATTTTTATTCAACTTCCATTTTTATTCAGTTTCCTTTTCTATTCAACTTTATTTTTTATTTAATTTCCAAATAGATCGTTAAGTTATAGTGATTTCTTGAATGAACTTCCACTGTTAATTTTATGCAACTTCCATTTTATTCAACTTCCTTTGTTTTTAATTTCCAAATAGATCGTTAAGGTATTATGGTTTCTTGAATGAACTTCCATTTTTATTTTTACTTAACTTCCATTTTTATTCAATTCTATTTTCTATTCAACTTCCTTTTTTATTTAATTTCCAAATAGATCGTTAAGTTATAGTGGTTTCTTGAATGAACTTCCATTTTTAATTTTATGCAACTTCCATTTTTATTTTTATTCTACTTCCATATTTATTCAATTACTTTTCTATTCAACTTCTTTTTTTATTTAATTTCCAAATAGATCGTTAAGGTATTATGGTTTCTTGAATGAACTTACATTGTTAATTTTATGCAACTTCCATTTTTACTTTTATTCAACTTCAATTTTTATTCAATTTCCTATTCTATTCAACTTCCTTTTTTATTTAGTTTCCAAATAGATCGCTAAAGTATAATTGTTTCTTCAATTAACTTCCATTGTTAATTTTAGGCAACTTTCATTTTTATTCAATTTTGTTTTCTATTCAACTTCCTTTTTTATTTAATTTCCAAATATATCGTTAAGGTATCTTTGGTTTCTTGAATGAATCTCCATTTTAATTTTATCGACATCCATTTTATTCAATTTTCTTTTCTATTCAATTTCATTTTTTATTTAATTTTCATTTCTATTCAACTTCCTTTTTTCTTTAATTTCCAAATAGATTATTAAGGTATAGCGGTTTCTTAAATGAACTTCCATTGTTAATTTTATGCAAATTCCATTTTTATTCAATTTCTTTTTCTATTCAACTTCTTTTTTATTTATTTACCAAATAGATCGTTAAGGTATAGTGGTTTTTTGAATGTACTTCCAATTTTAATTATATGCAATTTCCATTTTTATTCAATTTCCTTTTCTATTCAACTGCCCTTTTTTTTTATTTAATTTCCAAATAGACCGCTAAGGTATTGTGGTTTCTTAAATTAACTTCCATTGTTAATTTTAGGCAATTTCCATTTTTATTTTTATTTTTATTCAACTTCCTGTTTTTATTTTTATTTTCATTCCATTTCTTTTCTATTAAACTTTCATTTTATTTAATTTCCAAATAGATTGTTTAGGTATAGTGGTTTCTTGAATAAACTTACATTGTTAATTTTATGCAACTTCCATTTTATTTTTATTCAATTTTTATTCAACTTCCATTTCATTCAACTTCCTTTTATATTTAATTTCCTAATAGATCATTATGGTATAGTGGTTTATTGGATGAACTTCAATTTTAATTTTATGCAACTTCCATTTTTATTTTTTGTTCAACTTGATTTTTATTGAATTTCCTATTCTATTCAACTACATTTTTTTTATTTACTTTCCAAATAGATCGCTAAGGTATAGTGGTTACTTGAATTAACTTCCATTGTTAATTTTAGGCAACTTCCATTTTATTTTATTTTATTCAACTTCCATTTTATTCAATTTTCTTTTCTATTCAACTTCCTTTTTTATTTACTCTCCAAATAGATCGTTAAGGTATAGTGGTTTTTTAAATGAACTTCCATTGTTAATTTTATGCAACTTTCATTTTTATACAACTTACTTTTTGATTTAATTTCCAAATAGACCGTTAAGGTATGGTTGGTTTCTTCAATGAACTTCCATTGTTAATTTTAGGCAACTTGCATTTTTATTTAATTTTGTTTTCTACTCAACTTCCTTTTTTATTTAATTTCCAAATAGATCGTTAAGGTATAGTGGTTTCTTGAATGAACTTCCATTGTTAATTTTATGCAACTTCCATTTTTATTCAATTTCCTTTTCTATTCAACGTCCTTTTTTATTTAATTTACAAATAGATTGTTAAGATATAGTGGCTTCTCGAATGAACTTCAATTTGTAATTTTATGCAACTTCCACTTTTATTTTTATTCAACTTCCTTTTTATTTTATTTCCAAGTACATCTTTAAGATATAGTGGTTTCTTGAATGAACTTCCATTTTTAATTTTACATAACTTCCATTTTATTTTTATTTAACTTCCATTTTTATTCAATTTCCTTTCCTATTCAACTTACTTTTTATTTAATTTCAAAATAGATCGTTAAGGTATATTGGTTTCTTAAATGAACTTTAATTGTTAATTTTATGCAACTTCCATTTTGCTTTTATTCAACTTCCTTTTTTATTTAATTTTCAAATACATCGTTAAGGTATAGTGGTGTCTTAAATGAACTTCCATTGTTAATTTTATGCAACTTTCATTTTTATTCAACTTCCTTTGTTTTTTAATTTCCAAATAGATCGTTAAGATATAGTGGTTTCTTCAACGAACTGTCATTTTTAATTTTATGCAACTTCCGTTTTTATTTTTATTCAACTTCTATTTTTATTCAATTTCCTTTTCTATTCAACTTCTTTTTTTATTTAATTTCCAAATAGATCGTTAAGGTATAGTGGTTTCTTGAATGAACTTCCATTGTTAATTTTATGCAACATCCATTTTTATTCAATTTCTTTTTGTATTTAACTTCTTTTTTTATTTAATTTCCAAATAGATCGTTAAGGTATAATGGTTTCTGAATGACCTTCCATTTTTAATTTTTTGCAACTTCCTTTTTTATTTTTACTCAACTTCCATTTTTATTCAATTTCCTTTTCTATTCAACTTCTTTTTTTATTTAATTTCCAAATAGATTGTTAAGGGATAGCGGTTTCTTGAATGAACTTCCATTTTTAATTTAACTATAGCAATCCCGGTTTTTCCTTTCTGTAATTGATGTATTTCGGACTCTGGTTCCGTGGAGTTAGTGGTTGTTTATCTTGTTGTCATCCTTTAATTCCTTATGATTGAGTTTTAGGATGTGTTGGGCGTGTTGTGAACAGGTAGGCTGAGTTTTGGCCTCTAGTGTTGTTGCCCAAAATTTTTGTGTTACGCTCAAGCGGGTCATTCTGCGCTCGAGCGGATTTTGGTCTTTGGTTGTCCGCTCGAGCGGACCTTATTGCCCTCGAGCAGAGTTTACGCACTCCTAGTATTTCGTGCCCTAAAACTTCGCATGTGTGTTTTTCACGCTCGGCGGAGTTCGCTCGAGCGGTTCTTTGGGTGCTCGGCGGGTAGTGTTTCGTCTATGAAAGTCTTTGGGAGAAATCTAAGCTCGGCGGACTGGTTTTCGCGCTTGAGCGGATGTGCTTTTTCCTTGTGTCTTGGCACTCGAGCGGGCCTTCTTACGCTCGAGCGGACCACGTTTTTTTTTCTTGACGTTCGAGCGTTGTGTTTTCCGCTCGAGCGGACCTGTCGTATATCAGATAGCAGTTGGGCATTTTTGAATCACTTTTCACTTTTCTTTTCTCTCTCTTACTTTCCCAAAATCGATTTTGAGAGCTTCTCTCTCTAGAATCTCCCTTCTCTCTAGGGTTTGATCTAGTTAAAGTGTTCTCCTTTCCTTCGGCCTTTGTAATAGTTGTGTTGATCATCGAGGGCTTCATTTTGATCCGAAAGGTTTAGAGTATGGAGCACTTGGGTTTTGGTCTTCTTCTCCATTCGAGCTCTAACTTCGAGGTAGGGATATCCTACTCCTTCTCATGAGCTTTGTCTTTGAATTTTGGCATTTTGATATGTTGGGGTTGGTTTGGTAATTTTGTGAAAGTTTGGGACTTTTGTGTAATTTTACAAAAGTTGGGGTTTTGTTTATATAAATCTATATGCATGTTTGGCATAGAAGGAAATGAGATTAATAATGATCTATTGAAGAAAATGGAACCTTAGGGTTTTTATGTTAATTATGGGAAATGTCCTAATTACATAGTTAAATTAATTGGTATAATTAATTTGGAGAAATGAAGAATTGAATTGAGAAAGTGAAATTGAAGATGTATGGAATTAAAGGGTGTAGTCGAATTTAATTATTGCTCACCAAGTTGAAATGTTGATTATATATCCTTTTGGTGCATTTATTTTACATTTAGAAATAAGCGCTTTGGGCTATCAGTGGAGGATAGTCTTGATTGTTGTAGACATTGCATGATGATTAGGCAAACTAAAACTAATCAGTTGAACGTGCTATTGAATATAGCGATTGGAATAATACATTAACTTTATGTATTGATTGATTGTATATGATACCTGTTTATATACATTGTTTGTGTGGGAGGAGAAAGGTACATACTCACGGTTTATTGGAAGAAAGGGATGTACCTCTAAACCGGATTTTGTGTGATCTGACACTACAATGTGTATCAGTTGGGAAATAAAGTATTTTGTTTCATTAATGACACTACAATGTGTATTATTGGAAAGCGATAGAATGTTTGGTTTCATTAATACGCTACTATGTGTATTATTTGAGAAATGTGGAAGTGGTTTATGTGTTATTGATCTGATTAAAATGTGTATCCATCATGAATGTCGAAAGTGTTTTAAAGATGAGTTTAAACCTCATTAAGTTATTTGGCGAGTTACGAGCCGTGTTTTCAAACTCAAAGTTGAAAAAATGGGAAATGAAATGTAACATGGGCTTAATGTCATGAAACGAATGTGATATATGTGGATGTATCGTGTTGACCATCTATCAACTGCTAATCTTTTAGTCATTGTTCATAGTGGTTTAGTGTATTTCTATTTGGCCGTGGCTCACCCTTTATGGGACATCATTTTCAGTCTGAGTAGCATGCCACCTCCAAGAACATAGCTTGGAAGGCTAGAGGCAGACAGACTTTTGTTGTTTTGTTATCTTTCGATGTAATACATGCAGATTCAAGCCAAGGGCTTAATGTGTATTTGAGTTAGTACTACTTTTTTTGTAACCAAGTATTAACTTGGAAAGCTGTAAGCCCGTAGGGCATTCGCTTTTGTTGTTAACATGTATTATTTTTGTAATGAACTATTTTGATGAATGAAAAGGGGTTCATTTCTTATATCAATGCATGTCTAAATTGATGGTTTCAATGTTATTATTTTGAGGGCGTTACATTAGCATAACTTTCATTTTATTTTTATTCAACTTCCATTTTTATTTAATTTTGTTTTCTATTCAACTTCCTTTTCTATTTAATTTCCAAATAGATCGTTAAGGTATATTGGTTTCTTGAATGAACTTCCATTTTATGCAATTTTCTTTCCTATTCAACTTCCTTTTTTATTTAATTTCCAAGTAAATCGCTAAGGTATAATGGTTTCTTGAATTAACTTCCAATTTTAATTTTAGGCAACTTGCATTTTTATTCAATTTTGTTTTCTGTTCAACTTCCTTTTTTATTTAATTTCCAAATAGATCGTTAAGGTATAGTGGTTTCTTGAATGAACTTCCATTGTTAATTTTAGGCAACTTGCATTTTTATTTAATTTCCTTTTCTATTCAACTTCCTTTTTTATTTAATTTTCAAATAGACCGTTAAGGTATAGTGGTTTCTTAAATGAACTTCCATTTTTAATTATATGCAACTTCTTTTTGTATTCAACTTCCTTTTTTATTTAATTTCCAAATAGATCATTAAGGTATAGTGGTTTCTTGAATAAACTTCCATTTTTAATTTTATGCAGCTTCCATTTTTATTTTTATTCAACTTCCATTTTTATTAAATTTCCTTTTCTATTCAATTTGTTTTTTTATTTAATTTCCAAATAGATTATTAAGGTATAGTGGTTTTTTGAAAGAACATCCATTTTTAATTATATGCAACTGCCATTTTTAATTTTATTCAACTTCCATTTTTATTCAATTTCCTTTTCTATTCAACTTTCTTTTATATTTAATTCCAAATAGATCATTAAGGTATAGTGGTTTCTTGAATTAAATTCCATTGTTAATTTTATCCAAATTCCATTTTTATTTTTATTCATCTTGCATTTTTATCCAATTTCCTTTTCTATTCAACTTCCTTTCTTATTTAATTTCCAAATAGAACGTTAAGGTATAGTGGTTTCTTGAATAAACTTCCATTTTTAATTTTATGCAACTTCTATTTTTATTTTTATTCAACTTCTATTTTTATTCAATTTCCTTTTCTATTCAACTTCATTTTTTATTTAATTTCCAAATAGATCAATAAGATATAGTGGTTTCTTCAATGAACTTTCAATTTTAATTTTATGAAACTTTCATTTTTATTCAATTTCCTTTTCTATTTAACTTCCTTATTTATTTAATTTCCAAATAGATCGTTAAGGTATAGTGGTCTCTTGAATGAACTTCAATTTTTAATTTTATCGACTTCCATTTTATTTTTATTCAACTTCCTTTTTAATAAATTTCCTTTTCTACAATCAATTTTTTTTTAATTTCCAAATAGATCGTTAAGGTATAGTGATTTTTTGAATGAACTTCCATTGTTAATTTTATGCAACTTCCATTTTTATTTTTATTCAACTTCTATTTTTATAAAATTCTCTTTTCTATTCAACTTCATTTTTTATTCAATTTCCAAACAGATCGTTAAGGTATAGTGGTTTTTTGAATGAACTTCCATTTTTAATTTTATGCAACTTCCATTTTTATTTAATTTTCTTTTCTATACAACTTCATTTTTCTTTATTGAATTTCCAAATAGACCGTTCAGGTATAGTGGTTTCTTGATTGAACTTCCCTTTTTAATTTTATGCAACTTCCATTTTTATTTTTATTCAACTTCCATTTTTATTCAACTTCTTTTTCTGTTCAACTTCCTTTTTTATTTCATTGCCAAATAGATCGTTAAGGTATAGTGGTTTCTTGAATGAAGTTCCATTGTTAATTTTAGGCAACTTCCATTTTTATTCAATTTTCTTTTCTATTCAGCTTCTTTTTTCTTTTTTTTTTTAATTTCCAATAGATCGTTAACGTATAGTGGTTTCTTGAATGAACTTCCATTTGTAATTTTATGCAACTTCCATTTTTATTTTTATTCGACTTCCATTTTTATCCAATTTTCTTTTCAATTCAACTTCCTTTTTTATTTAATTTCCAAATAGATCGTTAAGGTATAATGGTTTTTTGAATGAACTTCGATTTTTAATTTTATGCAACTTCCATTTTTATTTTTATTCAACTTTCATTTTTTATTTAATTTCCAAATAGATCATTAAGGTAGAGTGGTTTCCTGAATGAACTTCCACTGTACCTTTTTTATTTAATTTTCAAATAGATCGTTAAGTTATAGTGGTTTCTTGAATGAATTTCCATTTTTAATTTTATGCAACTTCCATTCAAGAAACCATTATACCTTAACGATCTATTTGGAAATTAAATAGAAAAAGAAGTTGAATAGGAAAGGAAATTGAACAGAAATTGAAGTCGAATAAAAATAAAAATGGAAGTTGCATAAAATTACAAATGGAAGTTCATTCAAGAAACCACTATACGTTAACGATCAATTTGAAAATTAAATAAAAATGGAAGTTGAATAAAAATATAAATGGAAGTGGCATAAAATTACAAATGGAAGTTTATTTAAGAAACCATTATACCTTAACGATCTATTTGGAAATTAAATAAAAATGGAAGTTGAATAAAAATAAAAATGAAAGTTGCAATAAAAGTAAAAATCGAAGTTCATTCAAGAAACCACTCTACCCTAACGATCTATTTGGAAATTAAATAAAAGAGGTTGACTAGAGAAGGAAATCGAATAAAATGGAAGTTGCATAGAATTAACAATGGAAGTTCATTCAAGAAACCACTATAGATCTATTTGGAAGTTAAATAAAAAAGGAAGTTAAATGGAAAAGGAAATTGAAAAAAAATGGAAGTTGCATAAAACTAAAAATTGAAGTTCATTCAAGAAACCATTATACCTTAACGATCTATTAGAAAATTAAATAAAAAATGAAGTTGAATTGAAAAGAAAATTGGATAAAAATGGACATTGCATAAAATTAAGAAGGGAAGGTTATTCAAAAAGCCACCATATTTTAACGATCTATTTAGAAAATAAACAGAAAAGTAAGTTGAATAGAAAAGGAAATTGAGTAAAAATAGAAGTTGAATAAAAATAAAAATCGATATTAATTCAAGAAAGCACTATACGTTAATGATCTATTTGAAAATTAATTAAAAAAATGGAAGTTGAATAAAATAAAAATGGAAGTTGCCTAAAATTAACAATGGAAGTTAATTCAAAAAACCACTATACCTTAACAATCTATTTGGAAATTAAATAAAAAAGAAAGCTGAATAAAAAAGAAATTGAATAAAAATGGAAGTTGCATATAATTAAAAATTGAAGTTTATTCAAAAAACCAGTCTACCTTAACGATCTATTTGGAAATTAAATAAAAAAAGAAGTTGAATAGAAAAGGAAATTGAATAAAAATGAAAGTTGAATAAAAATCAAAATGGAAGTTATATGAAATTAACAATGGAAGTTCATTCAAGAAACCACTATACCTTAACGATCTATTTGGAAATTAAAAGAAAAAGTAAGTTGAATAGGAAAGGAAATTGAATAAAAAATGAAGTTGAATAAAAATAAAAATGGAAGTTGCATAAAATTAACAATGGAAGTTCATTCAAGAAACCATAATACCATAACGATTTATTTGGAAATTAAATAAAAAAGAAAGTTGAATAGAAAAGAAATTGAATAAAAATACAAGTTGAATAAAAACAAAAATGGAAGTTTATTCAAGAAACCACTATACCTTAACGATCTATTTGGAAATAAAATAAAAAAGGAAGTTAAATGAAAAATGGAAGTTGCATAAAAATTGAAGTTGAATAAAAATAAAAATGGAAGTTGCATAAAATTAACAATGTAAGTTCATTCAATAAACCACTATAACTTAACGATCTATTTGGAAATTAAATAAAAAAAAATGAAGTTGAATAGAATAGGAAAATGATTAAAAATGGAAGTTGTAAAAAATTAAAAATGGAAGTTCATTCTAGAAACTGCCATACCTTAACGATCTATTTGGAAATTAAATCAAAAAGTAAGTTGAATTGAAAAGGAAATTGAATACAAATGGAAGTTGAATAAAAATAAAAATGGAAGTTCATTTAAGAAACCACTATACCTTAACGATCTATTTGGAAATTAAATAAAAAAGTATGTTGAATAGAAAAGGAAATTGAATAAAATCGGAAGATGAATAAAAATAAAAATGGATATTGCATAAAATTAATAATAGAATTTGCATAAAATTTACAATGGAAGTTAATTAAAGAAACTATTATACCTTAACGATTTACTTGGAAATTAAGTAAAAAATGAAGTCGAATATAAAAGGTAATTGAATAAAAATGGAAGTTAAATAGAAATGGAAGTTGAATAAAAATTGAAGTCGAATAAAAAATGGAAGTTCAATAGAGAAGGAAATCGAATAAAAATGGAAGTTGCATAAAATTAAAAATGGAAGTTTATTGAAGAAACCACTATACCTTAACAATCTGTTTGGAAATTAAATAAAAAAGGAAGTTGAATAGAAATGGAAATTGAATAAAAATGGAAGTTGAATAAAAATAAAAATGGAAGTTCCACAAAATTAACAATGGAAATTCATTTAAGAAACCATTATACCTTAAAAGTTTATTTGGAAATTAAATAAAAAAAAGAAAGATAGATAGAAAAGGAAATTGAATAAAAATGAAAGTCGAATAAAAATAAAAATGGAAGTTGCATAAAATTAACAATGGAAGTTTATTCAAGAAACACTATACCTTAACGATCTATTTGGAAATTAAATAAAAAAGGACGTTGAATAGAAAAGGAAATTGAATAAAAACAAAAATGGAAGTTGCATAAAATTAAAAATTAAAAATTAAAAAAAAAAACCACTATACCTTAACGATCTATTTGGAAATTAAAAAACAAAGGAAGTTGAATAGAAAACAAAATTGAATAAAAATGCAAGTTGCCTAAAATTAACAATGGAAGTTAATTCAAAAAACCATTATATCTTAACGATCTATTTGGAAATTAAATAGAAAATGAAGTTGAATAGAAAATGAAATTGAATAGAAAAGGAAATTGAATAAAAATAAAAATGGAAGTTGCAACAAATTAAAAATGGAAGTTGCATAAAATTAAAAAGATCATTAAGGTATAGTGAAAGTTCAATCAAGAAACCACTATACCTTAACGACCTATTTGGAAATTAAATAAAAATGGAAGTTGCATAAAATTAAAAATTGAAGTTGATTCAATAAACGATCTATTTGAAAATTAAATAAAAGGAAGTTGAATAAAAGGAAAGATCCATTTTATTTTTATTCAACTTCCTTTTATTTTATTTAATTTCCTTTTCTCCACTTCTTTTTACTTAATTTCCAAATAGATCGTTAAGGTATAGTGGTTTCTTGAAATTGAATAAAAGGAAGTTGAATATAAAATAAAAATGGAAGTTGAATAAAAATAAAAAAGAAAGTGGAATAGAAAAGGAAATTGAATAAAAATGGAAGTTGAATAGAAAAGAAAATTGCATAAAAATGGAAGTTACCTAAAATTAACAGTGGAAGTTCATTCAAGAAACCACTATACCTTAACGATCTATTTGGAAATTAAATAAAAAAAGGAAGTTGAATAGAATAGAAAACTGAATAAAAATTAAACTTCCATTGTTAAAAACAGAAAAGGAAATTGAATAAAAAAGAAAGTTGAAATTGAACAAAAATGGAAGTTGCATAAAATTAAAAATGGAAGTTAATTCAAGAAACCACTATACCTTAGCGATCTATTTGGAAACTAAATAAAAAAATAAAGTTGAATAGAATAGGAAATTGAATAAAAATGGAAGTTGTATAAAAAAGGAAATTGAATAGAAATGCAAGTCGAATAAAATAAAAATTGAAGTTGCAAAAAATAATAATGGAAGTTCCTTCAAAAAACCACTATACCTTAACGATCAATTTGGAAATTAAATAAAAAAGGAAGTTAAATAGAAAAGGAAATTGAATAAAAGTGAAAGTTGCATAAGATTAACAATGGAAGTTCAATCAAGAAACTACTATACCTTAACAATCTATTTGGAAATTAAATAAAAAAGAAGTTGAATAGAAAAGGAAATTGAATAAAAAAAAGGAAGTTGAATAAAAATAAAAATGGAAGTTGCATAAAATTAACAATGGAAGTTCTTTCAAAAAACCACTATACCTCAATGATCTATTTGGAAATTAAATAAAAAAAGAAAGTTGAATAAAAATAAAAATGGATGTTGCATATAATTAACAACAGAGGTTCATTCAAGAAACCACTATACCTTAACGATCTATTTGGAAATTGAATCAAAATGGATGTTGAATAAAAATGGAAGTTGAATTCAATAAAAATGGAAGTTGCAGAAAATTAAAAATTGAAGTTCATTCGAGAAACCACTATACCTTAACGATCTATGTGGAAATTGAATAGAAAAGGAAATTGCATCAAATTAAAAATGTAAGTTCATTCAAGAAACCATTATACCCTAACGATTTATTTGGAAATTAAATAAAAAAGGAAGTTGAATAGAAATAAAATTGGAAATTCAATAAAAATAAAAATGGTAGTTGCATAAAATTAACAATGGAAGTTTATTCAAGAAACCACTATACCTTAACAATCTATTTCAAAATTAAATAAAAATGGATGTTGCATAAAATTAACAATGGAAGTTCATTCAAGAAACCACTATACCTTAAAGATCTATTTGGAAATTAAATAAAAAAGGAAGTTGAATTGAAAAGAAAATTAAATAAAAATGGAAGTTGAATAAAAATGGAAATTGAATAAAAATAAAAATGTAAGTTGCATAAAATTAACAATGGAAGTTCATTCAAGAAACCACTATACCTTAACGATCTATTTGGAAATTAAATAAAAAAGTAAGTTGAATAGAAAAGGAAATTGAATAAAAATGGAAGTTCATTCAAGAAACCGCTATACCATAATGATCTATTTGGTAGTTAAATAAAAAAGGATGTTGAATAGGATAGGAAAGTAAATAAAAAAATGAAGTTGAATAGAATAGGAAATTCAATAAAAATGGAAGATGAATAAAATTAACAATGAAAGTTCATAAAAAGAAACCACTATAACTTAACGATCTATTTGGAAATTAAATAAAAAAAGGAAATTGACTACAAAAGGAAGTTGAATAAAAATGAAAATTGAATAAAAATGGAAGTTGAATAAAAATAAAAATGGAAGTTGCCTAAATTTAACAATGGAAGTTCATTCAAGAAACCACTATACCTTAATGAATTATTTGGAAATTAAATAAAAAAGAAATCGAATAAAAATGGAAGTTGAATAAAAATAAAAAAAGAAGTTGAATAGAATTAAAAATTGAAGTTTATTCAAAAAACCACTCTACCTTAACGATCTATTTGGAAATTGAATAAAAATGGAAATTCAATAAAAATGGAAGTTGAATAAAAATAAAAATGAAAGTTGCATAAAATTAAAAAAGGAAGTTAAATAGAAAAAGAAATTGAATAAAAAATAAAAATAGAAGTTGCATAAAAATAAAAAGGAAGTTGAATAAAATTAAATTAAAAATGAAGTAGAATCGAAAAGGAAATTGAATAAAAAAGGAAGTTGAATAAAAATGAAAGTTGCATAAAATTAACAATGGAAGTTAATTCAAGAAACCACTATACCATAACGATCTATTTGAAAATTAAATAAAAATAGAAGTTGAATAAAATTAAAAATGGAAGTTGCATAAGATTAACAATGGAAGTTGAATAGAGAAGCAAGTTGAATAAAAATGGAAGTTGAATAGAAAAGGAAATTGAAAATTAAAAAGGAAGTCATTAACGATCTATTTGGAAGTTAAATAAAATTAAAATGGAAGTTCATTCAAGATCACATTATACCTTAACGATCTATTTGGAAATCAAATAAAAAATGAAGTTGAATAAAAATGGAAGTTGAATAGAAAAGGAAATTGAATAAAAATGGAAGTTGAATAAAATTAAAAATTGAAGTTTGCATAAAATTAAAAATGGAAGTTCATTCAAGAAACCACTATACCTTAACGATTTATTTGCAAATTAAAAAAAAATAAGTTGAATAGAAAAAGAAGTTGAATAAAAATAAAAGTGGAAGTTGCATATAATTAAAAATGGAAATTGAATAGAAAAGGAGGTTGAATAGAACATGAAATTGAATAACAATGGAAGTTGAATAAAAATGGAAGCTGCATAAAATTAGAAATTGAAGTTTATTGAAGAAACCAGTATATATTAACGATCTATTTGGAAATTAAATAAAAAAGGAAGTTGAATAAAATTAAAAATGGAAGTTGAATAAAATTAACAATGGAAGTTGCATAAAATTAACAATTGAAGTTCATTCAATAAACTATTATACCTTAACGATCTATTTGGAAGTTGAATAAAAATAAAATTAAATAAAAATGGAAGTTGAATAGAAAAAAAATAGAATTGAATAGAAAAGAAAGTTGAATAGAATAGGAAATTGAATAAAAATGGAAGTTGCATAAAAATAAAAAGGGAGAGTTGAATAGAACATGAAACTGAATAAAAATGAAGTGAAATAGAAAAGTAAATTGAATAAAAATAAAAATGAAAGTTGCATAAAATTAAAAAAGGAAGTTAAATAGAAAAAGAAATTGAATAAAAAATAAAAATAGAAGTTGCATAAAAATAAAAAGGAAGTTGAATAAAATTAAATTAAAAATGAAGTTGAATAGAAAAGGAAATTGAATAAAAAAGGAAGTTGAATAAAAATGGAAGTTGCATAAAATTAACAATGGAAGTTAATTCAAGAAACCACTATACCATAACGATCTATTTCAAAATTAAATAAAAATAGAAGTTGAATAAAATTAAAAATGGAAGTTGAATAGAAAAGGAAATTGAAAATTAAAAAAGGAAGTCCTTAACGATCTACTTGGAAGTTAAATAAAAATAAAAATGGAAGTTCATTCAAGATCACATTATACCTTAACGATCTATTTGGAAATCAAATAAAAAATGAAGTTGAATAAAAATGGAAGTTGAATAGAAAAGGAAATTGAATAAAAATGGAAGTTTGCATAAAATTAAAAATGGAAGTTTGCATAAAATTAAAAATGGAAGTTCATTCAAGATACCACTACACCTTAACGATTTATTTGAAAATTAAAAAAAAATAAGTTGAATAGAAAAAGAAATTGAATAAAAATAAAAATGGAAGTTGCATATAATTAAAAATGGAAGTTGAATAGAACATGAAATTGAATAACAATAGAAGTTGAATAAAAATGGAAGTCGCATAAAATTAGAAATTGAAGTTTATTGAAGAAACCAGTATACATTAACTATCTATTTGGAAATTAAATAAAAAAGAAAGTTGAAAAGAAAATGAAATTGAATAAAAATGGAAGTGGAATAAAAATAAAAATGGAACTTGCATAAAATTAAGAATGGAAGTTCATTCAAGAAACCACTCTACCTTAACGATCTATTTGGAAATTAAATAAAAAAGAAAGTTGAATAAATTTAAAAATGGAAGTTGAATAAAAATAAAAATGGAAGTTGAATAAAATTAACAATAGAAGTTGCATAAAATTAACAATTGAAGTTCATCCAATAAACCATTATACCTTAACAATCTATTTGGAAGTTGAATAAAAATAAAATTGAATAAAAATAGAAGTTATATAAAATTAAAAATGAAAGTTGAATAGAAAAAAAAAATAGAATTGAATAGAAAAGAAAGTTGAATAGAAAAGGAAATTGAATAAAAATGGAAGTTGCATAAAAAAAATAAAAATAAAGGAGAGTTGAATAGAACATGAAATTGAATAAAAATGAAGTGAAATAAAAAAGGAAATTGAATAAAAATGGAAGTTGAATAAAAATAAAAATGGAAGTTGCATAAAATTAAAAAAGGAAGTTAAATAGAAAAAAAATTGAATAAAAAATAAAAATGAAAGTTGCAAAAAAATAAAAAGGCAGTTGAATAAAATTAAATTAAAAATGAAGTTGAATAGAAAAGGAAATTGAATAAAAAAGGAAGTTGAATAAAAATGGAAGTTGCATAAAATTAACAATGGAAGTTAATTCAAGAAACCACTATACCATAACGATCTATTTGGAAATTAAATAAAAATAGAAGTTGAATAAAATTAAAAATGAAAGTTGCATAAGATTAACAATGGAAGTTGAATAGAGAAGCAAGTTGAATAAAAATGGAAGTTGAATAGAAAAGGAAATTGAAAATTAAAAAAGGAAGTCCTTAACGATCTATTTGGAAGTTAAATAAAAATAAAAATGGAAGTTCATTCAAGATCACATTATACCTTAACGATCTATTTGGAAATCAAATAAAAAATGAAGTTGAATAAAAATGGAAGTTGAACAGAAAAGGAAATTGAATAAAAATAGAAGTTGAATAAAATTAAAAATGGAAGTTCATTCAAGAAACCACTATACCTTAACGATTTATTTGTAAATTAAAAAAAATAAGTTGAATAGAAAAAGAAATTGAAGAAAAATAGAAATGGAAGTTGCATATAATTAAAAATGGAAGTTGAACAGAAAAGGAAATTGAATAGAACATGAAATTGAATAACAATGGAAGTTGCATAAAAATGGAAGTTGCATAAAATTAGAAATTGAAATTTATTCAAGAAACCAGCATACATTAACGATATATTTGGAAATTAAAAAAAAAGAAAGTTGAAAAGAAAAGGAAATTGAATAAAAAGTGGAAATTGAATAAAAATAAAAATGGAAGTTGCATAAAATTAACAATGGAAGTTCATTCAAGAAACCACTCTACCTTAACGATCTATTTGGAAATTAAATAAAAAAGGAAGTTGAATAAAATTAAAAATGGAATTTGAATAGAAAAGAAAATTGAATAAAAATAAAAGTAAAAGTTGAATAAAATTAACAATGGAAGTTGCATAAAATTAACAATTGAAGTTCATTCAATAAATCATTATACTTTAATGACCTATTTGTAAGATGAATAAAAATAAATGTGAATAAAAATGCAAGTTGCATAAGATTAAATATGGAAGTTGAATAGGAAAAAAAAAGAATAGAATAGAAAAGAAAGATGAATAGAATAGGAAATTGAATAAAATGGAAGTTGCATAAAAAAAAAAAAAAGGAGAGTTGAATAGAACATGAAATTGAATAAAAATAAAGTGAAATAGAAAAGGAAATTGAATGAAAATGGAAGTTGAATAAAAATAAAAATGGAAGTTGCATAAAATTAAAAAAGGAAGTTAAATAGAAAAAGAAATTGAATAAAAAATAAAAATGGAAATTGCATAAAAATAAAAAGGAAGTCGAATAAAATTAAATTAAAAATGAAGTTGAATAGAAAAGGAAATTGAATAAAAAAGGAAGTTGAATAAAAATGGAAATTGCATAAAATTAATAATGGAAGTTAATTCAAGAAACCACAATACCATAACGATCTATTTGGAAATTAAATAAAAATAGAAGTTGAATAAAATTAAAAACGGAAGTTGCATAAGATTGACAATGGAAGTTGAATAGAGAAGCAGCTTGAATAAAAATGGAAGTTGAATAGAAAATGAAATTGAAAATTAAAAAGGAAGTCATTAACGATCTATTTGGAAGTTAAATAAAAATAAAAATAGAAGTTCATTCAAGATCACACTATACCTTAACGATCTATTTGGAAATCAAATAAAAATGAAGTTGAATAAAAATGGAAGTTGAATAGAAAAGGAAATTTAATAAAAATGGAAGATGAATAAAAATAAAAATGGAAGTTGCATAAAATTAACAATAGAAGTTCATTGAAGAATCCACTATACCTTAACGATCTATTTGGAAATTAAATAAAAAAGAAAGTTGAATGGAAATGGAAATTGAATAAAAGTGGAAGTTGAATTAAAAAAAAATGGAACTTGCATAAAATTAAAAATGGAAGTTCATTCAAGAAACCATTATACCTTAACGATCTATTTGGAAATTAAATAAAATGGGAAGTTGAATACAAAGGGAAATTGAATAAAAATGAAAGTTGAATAAAAATAAAAAAGGAAGTTTCATAAAATTCACAGTTGAAGTTCATTCAAGGAACCACTATACCATAAAGATCTATGGGGAATTAAAATAAAAAAGGAAGTTGAATAGAAAAGACAATTGAATAAAAATGGAAGTTGCATAAATTCAAAAATGGAAGTTGAATAAAATTAAAAATGGCGGTTCATTGAAGAAACCACTATACCTTAACGATCTATTTGGAAATTAAATAAAAAAGGAAGTTGAATAAAAATAGAAGTTGAATAAAAATAAAAATGAAAGTTGAATAAAATTAAAAATGAAAGTTCATTCAAGAAACCACTATACCTTGACGATCTACGTGGAAATTAAATATAAAAGGAAGTTGAATAGAAAAGGAAATTGAATAAAAATGGAAGTTGAATAAAAATAATAATGAATAAAAATGGAAGTTGAATACAAATAAAAATGGAAGTTGCTTAAAATAAAAATCGAAGTTTATTCAAGAGACCAGTATACCTTAACGATCTATTTGGAAATTAAATAAAAAGGAAGTTGCATTAAATTAAAAATGGAAGTTCATTAGAAACCACTATACCTTAACAATCTATTTGGAAATTAAAGAAAAAAAGTAGTTGAATAAAAAAGGAAATTGAATAAAAATGGAAGTTGAATAAAATTAAAAATGGAAATTGCATAAAATTAAAAATGGAAGTTAATTCAAGAAATCATTATACCTTAGCGATCTATTTGGAAAGTAAATAAAAAAATGAAATTGAATAGAATAGGAAATTGAATAAAAAAGGAAGTTGAATAGAAAAGGAAATTGGATAAAAATGGAAGTTGAACAAAACTAATAATGGAAGTTGAATTGAAAAGGACATTGAATCAAAATGGAAGTTGAATAAAAATAAAAATAGAAGTTGCATAAAATTAAAAATGGAAGTTCATTGAAGAAACCACTATACCTTAACGATCTATTTGGAAATTAAATAAAAAGAAAGTTGAATAGAAAGAGAAATTGAATAAAAAATGAAAATGGAAGTTGAATAAAATTAACATTAAAAGTTCATTCAAGAAACCACCATACCTTAATGATCTATTTGGAAATTAAAGAAAAAAGGAAGTTGAACATAAAATGAATTTAAATAAAAATGAAGTGAAATAGAAAAGGAAATTGAATAAAAATGGAAATTGCCTAAAATTAAAAATGAAAGTTGTATAAAATTAACATTGGAAGTTCATTCAAGAAACCACTATACCTTAACGAATTATTTGGAAATTAAATAAAAAATGAAGTTGAATAGAAAGGGAAATTGAATAAAATAAAAATGGAAGTTGCATAAAATTAGCAATAAAAGTTCATTCAAGAAACCATCATACCTTAACGATCTATTTGGAAATTAAGTAAAAATGGAAGGTGAATAAAAATAAAAATGGAAGTTGCATAAAATTCACAATTGAAGTTCATTCAAGAAACCACTATACCATAAAGATCTATTGGGAAATTAAATCAAAAAGGAAGTTGAATAGAAAAGACAATTGAATAAAAATGGAAGTTGAATAAAAATAACAAAGGAAGTTGCATAAAATTCACAATTGAAGCTCATTCAAGAAACCACTATACCATAAGGATCTATTGGGAAATTAAATCAAAAAGGAAGTTGAATAGAAAAGACAATAGAATAAAAATGGAAGTTGGATAAAATTAAAAATGAAAGTTGAATAAAATTAAAAATGGCAGTTCATTGAAGAAACCATTATACCTTAACGATCTATTTGAAAATTAAATAAAAAGGGAAGTTGAATAAAAATAAAAATGAAAGTTGAATAAAATTAAAAATGGAAATTCATTCAAGAAACCATTATACCTTAATGATCTATTTGGAAATTAAATAAAAAAATGAAGTTAAATAAAAATTGAAGTTGAATAAAAAAGGAAATTGAATAAAAATAAAATTGGGAGTTGCATAAAATTAACAATGGAAGTTGAATAGAAATGGAAATTGAATAAAAATGGAAGTTGAATAGAAAAGGAAATTTAATAAAAATGAAATTTGCATCAAAATTGAAAATCGAAGTTCATTCAAGAAACCACTATATCATGACGATCTATTTGGAAATTAAATAAAAAAGAAAGTTGAATAGAAAGGAAAATTGAATAAAATAAAAACTGAAGTTGAATAAAATTAAAAATGGAAGTTGCCTAAAATTAACAATGGAATTTAATTCAAAAAACCACTATACCTTAATGATTTCGTTATTTTCTATTCAACTTCCATTTCGATTTTTATTTTTATTTAACTTCTATTTGGAAATTGAATAAAAATGGAAGCTAAATAAAATTAGACATTGAAGTTTATTCAATAAACCACTATACCTTAAAGGTCTATTTGGAAATTAAATAAAAAAGGAAGTTGAATAAAAATGAAAGTTGCATAAAATTAACAATGTAAGTTCATTCAAGAAACCACTATACCTTAACGATCTATTTGGAAATTAAATAAAAAGAAGAAGCTGAACAGAAAAGGAAATTGAATAAAAATGGAAGTTGCCTAAAATTACAAATGGAAGTTCATAAAATTAAAAATGGACGTTGCATAAAATTAAAAATGAAAGTTGCATAAAAATAAAAATGGCAGTTGAATAGAAAAAGAAATTAAATAAAAATGGAAGTTGAAAGCAAGTTGAATAAAAATGGAAGTTGAATAGAAAAGGTAATTGAAATAAAAAAGGAAGTTGAATAGAAAAGGAAATTAAATAAAAATTGATGTTGAATAAAAATAAAAATAAAAATGGATGTTCATTGAAGATCACACTATACCTTAACGATCTATTTGGAAATTAAATAGAAAAGGGAGTTGAATAGAAAAGGAAATTTAATAAAAATGGAAGTTGAATAAAAATAAAAATGGAAGTTGCATAAATTTAAAAATGGAAGTTCATTCAAAAAACCAGTATACCTTAACGATCTATTTGGAAATTAAATAGAAAAGAAAATTGAATACAAATGGAACTTGAATAAGAATAAAAACGGAAGTTGAATAAAAATAAAAATGGAAGTTGCATAAAATTAAAATTGGAAGTTCATTCAAGAAACCACTGTACCTTAATGATTTATTTAGAAATTAAATAAAAATGGAAGTTGCATAAGATTAAAAATGGAAGTTCATTCAACAAACCACTATAACTTAAGGATCTATTTGGAAATTAAAAAAAAAAAAGAATTAAATAAAAAATGGAAGTTGCATAAAATTTAAAATGGAAGTTCAATTTCCTTTTCTATTCAATTTACTATTCTATTCAACTTCGATTTTTATTCAACTTCCTTTTTTATTTAATTTCCAAATAGATCGTTAAGGTATAGTGATTTCTTGAATGAACTTCCAGTTTTATTTTTATTCAACTTCCATTTTTATTTAACTTCCATTTTTATTAAATTTCCATTTCTATTCAACTTCCTTTTCAATTCAACTTCCATTTTTATTCAACTTCATTTTTATATTTAATTTCTTTTTTTATTTAATTTCCAAAAAATTAAAAATGAAAGTTCATTCAGGAAACCACTATACCTTAACGATCTATTTGGAAATTAAATAAAAAAGAAAATTAAATATAAATATAAATGGAAGTTGAATAAAATTAAAAATAGAAGTTGAATAAAAATAAAAATTGAAGTTGAATAAAAATGGAAATTGAATAGAAATTGGAAATCGAATAAAAATGAAAGTTGAATAAAAATAAAAATGGAAGTTGCATCAAAATTAACAATCGGAGTTCATTCAATAAACCACTATACCTTAACGATCTATTTGGAAATGGAAGTTGCATCAAAATTAACAATGGAAGTTCATTCAAGAAAACACTATATCTTAACGATCTATTTGGAAATTAATTTCCAAATAGATCGTTAAGGTATAGTGGTTTATTGAATGAACGATGCAACTTTATTTTTATTCAACTTTCATTTTTATTTAATTTCCGAATAGATCATTAACGTATAGTGGTTTCTTGAATGAACTTCCATCATTAATTTTATACCCTAACGATCGATTTGGAAATTAAATAAAAAAATGGAAGTTGAATAGAAAAGGAAATTGAATAAAAATGGAAGTTGCATAAAATTAACGGTAGAAGTTCAATCAAGAAACCACTATACCTTAACGATCTATTTGGAAATTAAATAAAAAAAAGAAGTTGAATAAAAAAGGAAGTTGAATAAAAATGGAAATTGAATAAAAATAAAAATGGAAGTTGTATGAAATTAAAAATGGAAGTTCATTCAAAAAACAACTCTGCCTTAATGATCTATTTGGAAATCAAATAAAAAATGTAGTTGAATAGAAAAGGAAATTGAATAAAAATTGAAGTTGAATAAAAAAAAAAATGGAAGTTGAATAAAAAAAAAGTTGAATAGAATAGGAAATTGAATAAAAATGGAAATTGAATAAAAATTGAAATTGAATAAAAACAAAAATGGAAGTTCATTTAAGAAACCTGTAACAACCCTCACTTTACTCTAGTCATGCTTGAATATATTACATGATCTTGTCTTGATATGTTGCATTTGCAAACCTTGATTTGTCTTGCATGAGTGTTACTTGCATGCCTTGTTCCTTGTTTGGTGTGTGTTTAGCCTAGGTTAATCCAAGCCGAGGTCACCTTAAGCCTAGAACTATCTTGGAACCCTTTTAGGTTGACCTCCACCTCTGCCTAACATGTAGGCGAGATGTGTATTATCTAGGCCGAGATGTTACCTTCTGCTGAGTGATCTTGTTCCTAGATTGGTGCGACCTAGACCGAGGTGTGGCACATCTAGGCGAGGTGTGCAGCTAGGCCAAGTGTTGTCCTTCCTAGCCGAGATCATTGTTCTCTTACTTGCCGATGCCTTGTTATTAGCGAGATCATTACCTACCGGAGTGCCTATACCATCTTGCTTGTTGAATACACTTTGTCATAAGTCTTGTCTTTTCACTCGTCACCTTTTGAGGAGAACCAACCCGGTAGTGCCACGTGTCAGTGAGTGTTAAATCGGCCAGAGAGAGAAATGTATCATTTGTTATATTTCTTTGTTCTTGAGGAGAAAGCTCTAGAAGAGGAGGATGAGTTCCTAGAGAGGAGTAGATTTCAAGCTTGATCTTTGGGTGCTTGAACCGTTAGATTCGAGTTTTGAGGTTAGAATCTTAATCTACTCTTGTTGTTCTCATTGATCATCTATTGCATTGCATGATCGGACTGATTTGCAAGCCATGCATCTATTTAAAGTTGGGTTTAGAAAGAGAAAGTGGCATTCATGTGTTCTTGAAGAAAAAGCCTTGTTTGATCCGAAAGTTTGCATTAAGATTCATGTTTTGTGTTTGTCTTCATAAGGTCTTCAAGTATGGGTACCTGTCCATATTTTGAACTCATACCATGAAATCTCGATTTTGTAATAACAAGTTGTGATTTAAGCATGCATGTTCTTCATGTTCTTCAAAGGAAACCCAGATTTTCCCAACTTTGCTTTTGAATGTGGTCGTCGGGACCACACCTCGTGAGAAGGTGTGGGACCTCGGCCAAGACCTGTTGGTTGCCCACATGTTTTCGAGATGAGAAACAATGTTTTGTTTTGATTTGACTTAGCTTTTGAAGAATGCGAGATCATTTGTATTTATGTAAAGCTTGTTTAAAGGATGCATTTCATGTCCATCTTTGAGCATCTCCTTGCCTTATTGAAATGCATTCAATGGGATTTGTTATGTGATTGTAGGCCTTGGATCCGTGCTTGTTACCCGACATTAGAAGAACTATGTGAGTGGTATTTTTAATAAAGTTATGTTATAAAGTTTTGATAAAGCTTTGCCTTGCTTGTGTTGGAAAAGTATTTGTTAAGCATGAATGACTGTCCCTATTTTGTGTATCAAATATTAGCTTTGGTTTTGATAACATTCTTGACAAGTCCGTACGTGCTAAAGGACTATAAGCATTTGTAGCACAACCTTTGAAAGTCCGTACGTGCAATGGAACTATAAGCATTTGTAGCACAACCTTTGAAAGTCCGTACGTGCTAGGGGACTATAAGCATTTGTAGCACAACCTTTGAAAGTCTGTACGTGCTATAGGACTCTAAGCTTTTGTAGCACCTTTGTTAATGTCATTCCTTGAAACTTGAAAGCGTTGAAAGACTTTGATTGATGAAGCTTGACAGATTTGTTAGATGAACTTGATTCATCCCATATTTTGTTACAAGTTATGATTATGTATTGTTTCGTTAAAGATCTCGAATATCATACATGCAAACCCTTTATTACTTGTACCATTCACTGAGTATCCAAGCTCACCCTCTCTATATATATATGTAGGTGATGAGCAGGACGGCGGCGACGCCTAGATATGCTTTGCAACTTGTTTTGGATTCGCATTTTGTAGCATCTTGAAGATCATGCTTCTTAGCTTGCATTTCATTGTGTTTTGTATATGATGGCTTGAGAAGCCTTTTGGTCAAGATGTATCTTTGTACTTCATTTTGTTTGTATTCAAGTTGTAAAGCTATGTGAAGATGTACGCCATTCCGTTTGATTTATGCACAGCTCTTGTGGACTAATTAGAATTAAATTATTATACGCACATGCAAGCCCCATATGTATACTCTGTTTGTGTGTGAATCTTTGAGAGTTGGCCTTTGGTAATCTCGGATTACTGGCTATCACGGCACCATTCTACTAGGAGCAGAATGGGGTTGTGACAAAACCACTATACCATAACGATCTATTTGGAGATTAAATAAAAAAGCAAGATGAATAGAAAAGGAAATTAAATAAAAAAGGAAGTTGAATACAAAAGGATGGAAGTTAATTCAAGAAACCACTATACCTTAACGATTTACTTGGAAATTTAATAAAAATTGAAGTTGCATTAAATTAAAGAAAAAAAGTTGAGTAAAAATGAAAAGAAAATTGAATAAAAATAGAAGTTGAATAAATTAAAAATGAAAGTTGCATAAAAATTAAAATGGAAGTTGCCTAAATTTAAAAATGGAAGCTGAATAGAAATAAAAATGGAAGTTCATTCAAGAAACCACTATACCTTAACGATCTATTTGAAAATTAAATAAAAAAGGAAGTTGAATAGAAAAGAAAATTGAATAACAAATGGAAGTTGAATAAAATTAAAAATGGAAGTTCATTCAAGAAACCACTATACTTTAACGATTTATTTGTAAATTAAAAAATAAACGAGGAAGTTGAATAGAAATGGAAATTTAATAAAAATGGAAGTTGAACAAAAATAAAAATGGAAGTTGCATAGGATTAATAATGGAAGTTCATTCAAGAAACCGCTATACCTTAACGGTCTATTTGGAAGTTGAATAAAAGAGGAAGTTAAATAAAAAAATTCATTGAATAGAAATGGAAATTGAATAAAAATGGAAGTTGAATAAAAATAAAAATGGAAGTTGAATAAAAATAAAAAGAAAGTTGAATAAAAAAAAGGAAGCTGAACAGAAAAGGAAATTGAATAAAACTAAAAATTGAATAAAAATAAAAATGGAAGTAGCATAAAATTAAAAATTGAAATTGAATAAAAATAAAAATAGAAGTTCATTCAAGAAACCACTATACCTTAACGATCTATTTAGAGATTAAATAAAAAAAGAAGATGAATAGAAAAGGAAATTGAATAAAAAAGGAAGTTGAATACAAAAGGATGGAATTTCATTCAAGAAACCACTATACCTTAACAATCTATTTCAAAATTAAATAAAAAAGGAAGTTGAATAGAAAAGGAAATTAAATAAAAAAGAAAGTTGAATAAAAAAGAAAATTGAATAACAAATGGAAGTTGAATGAAATTAAAAATGGAAGTTCATTCAAGAAACCACTATACCTTAACGATTTATTTGTAAATTAAAAACAAAGAGCAAGTTGAATAGAAATGGAAATTTAATAAAAATGGAAGTTCATTCAAGAAACCACTGTACCTTAACGATCGATTTGGAAATTAAATAAAAAAGAAAGTTGAATAAAAATGGATGTCGAATAAAAATAAAAATAAAAATGGAAGTTGCATAAAAACGGAAGTTGAATAAAAATAAAAAAGGAAATTGAATAAAAATGGAAGTTCATTTAAGAAACCACTATACCTTAACGATCTATTTGAAAATTAAACAAACAAGGAAGTTGAATAGAAAAGAAGTTGAATAAAAATGGAAGATGAATAAAAATAAAAGTTGAACAGAAAAGGAAGTTCAATAAAAAATGATGTCGAACAAACATAAAATGGAAGTTGCATAAAATTAAAAATGAAAGTTCATTCAAGAAACCACTATACCCTAACGATTTCTTTGAAAATGAAGTAAAAAATGAAGTAGAATAGAAAAAATTAAAAATTGAAGTTCATGAAATTAAAAATGGAAGCTGACTAAAAATAAAAATGAAAGTTGAATAAAAATAAAAATGGAAGTGGCATAAAAATAAAAATGGAAGTTGCCAAAATTTAAAAATGGAAGTTGAATAGAAATAAAAATGGAATTTCATTCAAGAAACCGGTATACCTTAACGATCTATTTGAAAATTAAATAAAAAAGGAAGTTGAATAGAAAAGAAAATTGAATAACAAATGGAAGTTGAATAAAATTAAAAATGGAAGTTCATTAGGGAAACCACTATACCTTAACGATTTATTTGTAAATTAAAAAAAAAAAAGGAAGTTTAATAGAAATGAAAATTTAATAAAAATGGAAGTTGAATAAAAATAAAAATGAAAGTTGCATAAGATTAACAATGGAAGTTGCAGAAGATTAACAATGGAAGTTCATTCAAGAAACCACTATACCTTAACGGTCTATTTGGAAGTTGAAGACAAGAGGAAGTTAAATAGAAAAGTTCATTGAATAGAAATGGAAATTGAATAAAAATCGAAGTTCAATAAAAATAAAAATGGAAGTTGAATAGAAATATAAAAGAAAGTTGAATAAAAAAAGGAAGCTGAACAGAAAAGGAAATTGAATAAAATAAAAAATTGAATAAAAATAAAAATGGAAGTTGCATAAAATTAAAAATTGAAGTTGAATAAAAATAAAAATGGAAGTTGCATAAAATTAAAAATTGAAGTTGAATAAAAATAAAAATGGAAGTTTATTCAAGAAACCACTATACCTTAACGATCTATTTGGAGATTAAATAAAAAAGGAAGATGAATAGAAAAGGAAACTGAAAAAAAAAAAAGGAAGTTGAATACAAAAGGATGGAAGTTAATTTAAGAAAACATTATACCTTAATGATTTATTTGAAAATTAAATAAAAAGGAAGTTGAATAAAAAAGAAAATTGAATAACAAATGGAAGTTGAATAAAATTAAAAATGGAAGTTCATTCAAGAAACCACTATATCTTAATGATCTATTTGGAAATTAAATAAAAAAGGAAGTCGAATAGAAATGGAAATTTAATAAAATGAAATTCATTCAATAAACCACTGTTTTAACGATCTATTTGGAAATTAAAGAAAAAAGGAAGTTGAATAAAAATGGATGTTGAATAAAAATAAAAATAAAAATGAAAGTTGCATAAAAACAGAAGTTGAATAAAAATAAAAAAAGAAATTGAATAAAAATGGAAGTTCATTTAAGAAACCACTATACCTTAATGATCTATTTGAAAATTAAACAAAAAAAGTAGTTGAATAGAAAAGTAGTTGAATAAAAATGAAAGATAAATAAAAATAAAAGTTGAATAGAAAAGGAAGCTAAATAAAAAATGAAGTCGAATAAAAATAAAATTGGAAGTTGCATAAAATTAAAAATGGAAGTTCATTCAAGAAACCACTATACCCTAACGATTTCTTTGAAAATTAAGTAAAAAATGAAGTAGAATAGAAAAGATTAAAAATTGAAGTTCATGAAATTAAAAATGGAAGCTGAGTAAAAATAAAAATAGAAGTTGAATAAAAATAAAAATGGAAGTTGCATAGAAATAAAAATGGAAGTTGCCTAAATTTAAAAATGAAAGTTGAATAGAAATAAAAATGGAAGTTCATTCAAAAACCAGTATACCTTAACGATCTATTTGAAAATTAAATAAAAAAGGAAGTTGAATACAAAAGGAAATTAAATAAAAAAAAGAAGTTGAACAGAAAAAAAATTGAATAACAAATGGAAGTTGAATAAAATTAAAAATGGAAGTTCATTCAAGAAACCACTATACCTTAACGATTTATTTGTAAATTAAAAAAGAGAGGAAGTTGAATAGAAATAGAAATTTAATAAAAATGGAAGTTGAACAAAAATAAAAATGGAAGTTGCACAAGATTAACAAGGGAAGTTCATTCAAGAAATCCCTATACCTTAAAGGTCTATTTGGAAGTTGAATAAAAGAGGAAGTTAAATAGAAAAGTTCAGTGAATAGAAATGGAAATTGAATAAAAATCGAAGTTCAATAAAAATAAAAACAGAAGTTGAATAGAAATAAAAAAGAGAGTTGAATAAAAAAGGAAGTGAATGAAAAGGAAAGTGAATAAAATTAAAAATTGAATAAAAATAAAAATGAAAGTTGCATAAAATTAAAAATTGAAGTTGAATAAAACTAAAAATGGAAGTTCATTCAAGAAACCACTATACCTTAACGATCTATTTGGAGATTAAATAAAAAGGAAGATGAATAGAAAAGGAAATTGAATAAAAAGGAAGTTGAATACAAAATGATGGAAGTTAATTCAAGAAACCACTATACCTTAACGATCTATTTGAAAATTAAATAAAAAAGGAAGTTGAATAAAAAGAAAATTGAATAACAAATGGAAGTTGAATAAAATTAAAATGGAAGTTCACTCAAGAAACCACTATACCATAACGATTTATTTGTAAATTAAAAAAAAGAGGAAGTTGAATAGAAATGGAAATTTAATAAAAATGAAATTCATTCAATAAACCACTTTGTACCTTAACGATTTATTTGGAAATTAAATAAAAAGAAAGTTGAATAAAAATGGATGTTGAATAAAAATAAAAATAAAAATGAAAGTTGCATAAAACGGAAGTTGAATAAAAATAAAAAAGAAATTGAATAAAAATGGAAGTTCATTTAAGAAACCACTATACCTTAACGATCTATTTGAAAATTAAACAAAAAAGTAGTTGAATAGAAAAGAAGTTGAATAAAAATGAAAGATAAATAAAAATAAAAGTTGAATAGAAAAGGAAGCTAAATAAAAAATGAAGTCGAATAAAAATAAAATTGGAAGTTGCATAAAATTAAAATGGAAGTTCATTCAAGAAACCACTATACCCTAACGATTTCTTTGAAAATTAAGTAAAAAATGAAGTAGAATAGAAAAGATTAAAAATTGAATTTCATGAAATTAAAATGGAAGTTGAGTAAAAATAAAAATAGAAGTTGAATAAAAATAAAATGGAAGTTGCATAGAAATAAAAATGGAAGTTGCCTAAATTTAAAAATGAAAGTTGAATAGAAATAAAAATGGAAGTTCATTCAAAAACAAAGATACCTTAACGATCTATTTGAAAATTAAATAAAAAAAGAAGTTGAATACAAAAGGAAATTAAATAAAAAAAGGAAGTTGACTAGAAAAGAAAATTGAATAACAAATGGAAGTTGAATAAAATTAAAAATGAAGTACATTCAAGAAACCACTATACCTTAACGATTTATTTGTAAATTAAAAAAGAGAGGAAGTTGAATAGAAATAGAAATTTAATAAAAATGGAAGTTGAATAAAATAAAAATGGAAGTTGCATAAGATTAACAATGGAAGTTCATTGAAGAAACCACTATACCTTAACGGTCTATTTGGAAGTTGAATAAAAGAGGAGTTAAATAGAAAGTTCATTGAATAGAAAAGTAAATTGAATAAATATGGAAGTTGAATAAAAATAAAAATGGAAGTTGAATGGAAATAAAAAAGAAAGTTGAATAAAAAAAGGAGGCTGAACAGAAAAGGAAATTGAATGAAATTAAAAATTGAATAAAAATAACAATAGAAGTTGCAAAAATTAAAAATTGAAGTTGAATAAAAATAAAAATGGAAGTTCATTCAAGAAATCACTATACCTTAACGATCTATTTGGAGATTAAATAAAAAGGAAGATGAATAGAAAATGAAATTCAATAAAAAAAAGGAAGTTGAATACAAAAGGATGGAAGTTCATTCAAAAATCACTATACCTTAACGAGCTACTTGAAAATTAAATAAAAAAAGAAATTGAATAGAAAAGAAAATTGAAGAAAAATGGAAATTGAATAAAATTAAAAATGAAAGTTCATTCAATAAACCACTATACCTTAACGATTTATTTGTAAATTTAAAAAAAAGAAAAAGAGGAAGTTGAATAGAAATGGAAATTTCATAAGAATGGAAGTTCATTCAACAAATCACTGTACCTTAACGATCTATTCGGAAATTAAATAAAAAAGAAAGTTGAATAAAAATGGATGTTGAATAAAAATAAAAATAAAAATGGAAATTGAATAAAATTGGAAGTTCATTCAAAAAACCACTATACCTTAACGATCTATTTGAAAATTAAACAAAAAAGGATGTTGAATAGAAAAGAAGTTGAATAAAAATGGAAGATGAATAAAAATAAAAGTTGAATGGAAAAGGAAATTAAATAAAAAATCAAGTCGAATAAAAATAAAAATGAAAGTTGCATAAAATTAAAAATGAAAGTTCATTCAAGAAACCACGATACCCTAACGATTTATTTGGAAATTAAGTAAAAAATGAAGTCGAATAGAAAAGATTAAAAATTGAAGTTTATTCAAGAGGCCACTATACCTTAACGATCTATTTGGAAAAAAAATAAAAAATGAAGTTGAATAGAATAAGAAATTGAATAAAAATGGAAGTTCATTCAAGAAACCACTATACACTAACGGTCTATTTGGAAATTAAATAAAAAAGAAAGTTGAATAAAAATGGATGTTGAATAAAAATAAAAATAAAAATGGAAGTTGCATAAAAACGGAAGGTGAATAAAAATAAAAAAGGAAATTGAATAAAAATGGAAGTTCATTCAAGAAACCACTATACCTTAACAATCTATTTGAAAATTAAACGAAAAAGGAAGTTGAATAGAAAAGAAGTTGAATAAAAATGGAAGATGAATAAAAATAAAAGTTCAATAGAAAAGGAAGTTAAATAAAAAATGAAGTCGAATAAAATAAAAATGGAAGTTGCATAAAATTAACAATGTAAGTTCATTCAAGAAACCACTATACCTTAACGATCTATTTGAAAATTAAATAAAAATGGAAGTTGAACAGAAAAGATTAAAAATTTAAGTTCATGAAATTAAAAATGGAAGTCGAGTAAAATAAAAATGGAACTTGAAAAAAATAAAAATGGAAGTTGCCTAAATTTAAAAATGAAAGTTGAATAGAAATAAAATGGAAGTTCATTCAAGAACCAATATACCTTAACGATCTATTTGAAAATTAAATAAAAAAGGAAGTTGAATAGAAAAGGAAATTAAATAAAAAAAGAAGTTGAATAGAAAAGAAAATTAAATAACAAATGGAAGTTGAATAAAATTAAAAATGGAAGTTCATTCAAGAAACCAATATACCTTAATGATTTATTTGTAAATTAAAAAAGAGAGGAAGTTGAATAGAAATGGAAATTTAATAAAAATGCAAGTTGAACAAAAATAAAAATGGAAGTTGCATAAGATTAACAAGGAAGTTCATTCAAGAAATCCTATACCTTAAAGGTCTATTTGGAAGTTGAATAAAAGAGGAAGATAAATAGAAAAGTTAGGTGAATAGAAATGGAAATTGAATAAAAATCGAATTTCAATAAAAATAAAAAAGAAGTTGAATAGAAATAAAAAAGAAAGTTGAATAAAAAATGGAAGTCGAACGAAAAGGAAATTGAATAAAATTAAAAATTGAATAAAAATAAAATGGAAGTTGCATAAAATTAAAATTGAAGTTGAATAAAAATAAAAATGGAAGTTCATTTAAGAAACCACTATACTTTAACGATCTATTTGGAGATTAAATAAAAAAGGAAGATGAATAGAAAAGGAAATTGAATAAAAAAGGAAGTTGAATACAAAAGGATGGAAGTTAATTCAAGAAACCACTATACTTTAACGATCTATTTGAAAATTAAATAAAAAAGGAAGTTGAATAAAAAAGAAAATTGAATAACAAATGGAAGTTGAATAAAAATTAAAATGGAAGTTCACTCAAGAAACCACTATACCTAAATGATTTATTTGTAAATTAAAAAAAAAAAAGAGGAAGTTGAATAGAAATGGAAGTTGAATAAAAATGGAAGTTCATTCAAGAAACCACTGTACCTTAACGATCTATTTGGAAATTAAATAAAAAGAAAATTGAATAAAAATGGATGCTAAATAAAAATAAAAATAAAAATGAAAGTCATAAAAACAAAAGTTAAATAAAAATAAAAAGTAAAATTGAATAAAAATGGAAGTTCATTCAAGTAACCACTATACCTTAACGATCTATTTGAAAATTAAACAAAAAAGGGAAGTTGAATAGAAAAGAAGTTGAATAAAAATGGAAGATGAATAAAAATAAAAGTTCAATAGAAAAGGAAGTTAAATAAAAAATGAAGTCGAATAAAAATAAAAATGGAAGTTGCATAAAATTAAAAACGGAAGTTCATTCAAGAAACCACTATACCCTAACGATTTATTTGGAAATTAAGTAAAAAATGAAGTAGAATAGAAAAGATTAAAAATTGAAGTTCATGAAATTAAAATGGAAGCGAGTAAAAATAAAAATAGAAGTTGAATAAAAATAAAAATGGAAGTTGCATAAAATAAAAAAATGGAAGTTGCTTAAATTTAAAAATGGAAATTGAATAGAAATAAAATGGAAGTTCATTCAAGAAACTAGTATACCTTAACGATCTGTTTGAAAATTAAATGAAAAAGGAAGTTGAACATAAAAGGAAATTGAATAACAAATGGCAGTTGAATAAAATTAAAAATGGAAGTACATTCAAGAAACCACTATACCTTAACGATTTATTTGTAAATTAAAAAAAAGTGGAAGTTGAATAGAAATAGAAATTTAATAAAAATGGAAGTTGAATAAAAATAAAAATGGAAGTTGCATAAGATTAACAATGGAAGTTCATTCAAGAAACCACTATACCTTAACGGTCTATTTGGAAGTTGAATAAAAGAGGAAGTTAAATAGAAAAGTTCATTGAATAGAAATGGAAATTGAATAAAAATTGAAGTTCAATAAAAATAAAAATGGAAGTTGAATAGAAATAAAAACGAAAGTTGAATAAAAAAAGGAAGTTTAAAAAAGGAAATTGAATGAAATTAAAAATTGAATAAAAATAACAATAGTTGCAAAAATTAAAATTGAAGTTGAATAAAAATAAAAATGAAAGTTCATTCAAGAAATCACTATACCTTAACGATCTATTTGGAGATTAAATAAAAAAGGAAGATGAATAGAAAATGAAATTCAATAAAAAAAGGAAGTTGAATACAAAATGATGGAAGTTCATTCAAAAAACCACTATACCGTAACGATCTACTTGAAAATTAAATAAAAAAAAGAAATTGAATAGAAAAGAAAATTGAATAACAAATGAAAGTTGAATAAAATTAAAAATGAAAGTTCATTCAATAAACCACAATACCTTAACGATTTATTTCTAAATTTTTAAAAAAAAAGAGGAAGTTGAATAGAAATGGAAATTTCATAAAAATGGAAGTTCATTCAACAAACCACTGTACCTTAACGATCTATTCGGAAATTAAATAAAAAAGAAAGTTGAATAAAAATGGATGTTGATTAAAAATAAAAATAAAAATGGAACTTGCCCAAAAACGGAAGTTAAATAAAAATAAAAAAGGAAATTGAATAAAACTGGAAGTTCATTCAAAAAACCACTATACCTTAACGATCTATTTGAAAATTAAACAAAAAAGAATGTTGAATAGAAAAGAAGTTGAATAAAAATGGAAGATGAATAAAAATAAAAGTTGAATAGAAAAGGAAATTAAATAAAAAATCAAGTCGAATAAAAATAAAAATGAAAGTCGCATAAAATTAAAAATGAAAGTTCATTCAAGAAACCACTATACCCTAACGATCTATTTGGAAATTAAGTAAAAATGAAGTCGAATAGAAAAGGTTAAAAATGGAAGTTGATTCAAGAAACCACTATACCATAATGATCTATTTGGAAATTGAATAAAAATGGTAGTTGAATAGAATAAGAAATTGAATAAAAATGGAAGTTCATTCAAGAAACCACTATACCCTAACGATCTATTTGGAAATTAAATAAAAAAGAAAGTTGAATAAAATGGATGTTGAATAAAATAAAAAATAAAATGGAAGTTGCATAAAAACGGAAGTTGAATAAAAATAAAAAAGGAAATTGAATAAAAATGGAAGTTCATTCAAGAAACCACTATACCTTAACGATCTATTTGAAAATTAAACAAAAAAGGAAGTTGAATAGAAAAGAAGTTGAACAAAAATGGAAGATGAATAAAACTAAAAGTTCAATAGAAAAGGAAGTTAAATAAAAATGAAGTCGAATAAAATAAAATGGAAGTTGCATAAAATTAAAATGGAAGTTCATTCAAGAAACCACTATACCCTAACGATTTCTTTGAAAATTAAGTAAAAATGAAGTAGAATAGAAAAGATTAAAATTTAAGTTCATGAAATTAAAATGGAAGCCGAGTAAAAATAAAAATGGAAGTTGAATAAAAATAAAATGGAAGTTGCATAGAAATAAAATGGAAGTTGCCTAAATTTAAAAATGAAAGTTGAATAGAAATAAAAATGGAAGTTCATTAAAAACCAAGATACCTTAACGATCTATTTGAAAATTAAATAAAAATGAAGTTGAATACAAAAGGAAATTAAATAAAAAAGAAGTTGAATAGAAAAGAAAATTGAATAACAAATGGAAGTTGAATAAAATTAAAAATGGTAGTTCATTCAAGAAACCACATACCTTAACGATTTATTTGTAAATTAAAAAAGAGAGGAAGTTGAATAGAAATGGAAATTTAATAAAAATGGAAGTTGAACAAAAATAAAAATAGAAGTTGCATAAGATTAACAAGGGAAGTTCATTCAAGAAATCCCTATACCTTAAAGGTCTATTTGGAAGTTGAATAAAAGAGGAAGTTAAATAGAAAAGTTCAAGTGAATAGAAATTGAAATTGAATAAAATCAAGTTCAATAAAAATAAAAACAAGTTGAATAGAAATAAAAAAGAAAGTTGAATAAAAAAGGAAGTTTAAGTAAAAGGAAATTGAATAAAATTAAAAATTGAATAAAATAAAAATGGAAGTTGCATAAAATTAAAATTGAAGTTGAATAAAAATAAAAATGGAAGTTCATTTAAGAAACCACTATACCTTAACGATCTATTTGGAGATTAAATAAAAATGAAGATGAATAGAAAAGGAAATTGAATAAAAAAGGAAGTTGAATACAAAAGGATGGAAGTTAATTCAAGAAACCACTATACCTTAACGATCTATTTGAAAATTAAATAAAAAGGAAGTTGAATAAAAGAAAATTGAATAACAAATGGAAGTTGAATAAAATTAAAATGGAAGTTCACTCAAGAAACCACTATACCTAAAATGATTTATTTGTAAATTAAAAAAAAAAAAAAAGAGGAAGTTGAATAGAAATGGAAATTTAATAAAATGGAAGTTCATTCAAGAAACCACTGTACCTTAATGATCTATTTGGAAATTAAATAAAAAGAAAATTGAATAAAATGGATGTCAATAAAAATAAAAATAAAAAGGAAGTTAAATAAAAAATGAAGTCTAATAAAAATAAAAATGGAAGTTCATTCAAGAAACCACTATACCTAACGATTTATTTGGAAATTAAGTAAAAAATGAAGCAGAATATAAAAGATTAAGAATTGAAGTTCATGAAATTAAAAATGGAAGCTGAGTAAAAATAAAAATGGAAGTGGAATAAGAATAAAATGGAAGTTGCATGAAAATAAAAATAGAAGTTGCATAAAAACGGAAGTTAAATAAAAATAAAAAGGAAATTGAATAAAATGGAAGTTCATTCAAGAAACCAAAGATACCTTAACGATCTATTTGAAAATTAAACAAAAAAGGAAGTTGAATAGAAAAGTTGAATAAAATGGAAGATGAATAAAATAAAGTTCAATAGAAAAGGAAGTTAAATAAAAATGAAGTCGAATAAAATAAAATGAAAGTTGCATAAAATTAAAAATGAAAGTTCATTCAACAAACCATCGTGACCCTAACAATTTATTTGGTTATCAAGTAAAAATGCAATGAATAGAAAAATTAAAGTTGAAGCTCATTCAAGAGACCACTATACTTTAACGATCTATTTCGAAATTAAATAAAAAATCAAATTGAATAGAATAGGAAATTGAATAAAAATGGAATTTCATTCAAGAAACCACTATACCCAGACGATATATTTGGAAATTAAATAAAAAGAAAAGTTGAATAAAATGGATGTTGATTAAAAAAAAATGGAACACGATAAAAACGGAAATTGAATAAAAATAAAAAGGAAATTGAATAAAATGGAAGTTCATTCAAGAAACCACTGTACCTTAACGATCTATTTGAAAATGAAACAAAAAGGAAGGAAGTTGTATAGAAAAGAAGTTGAATAAAATGGAAGATAAATAAAAATAAAAGTTGAATAGAAAAGGAAGTTAAATAAAAAATGAAGTCAAACAAAAATAAAAATAAAAAAGTTGCATAAAATTAAAAATGGAAGTTCAAAGAAACCACTATACCCTAACGATTTATTTGGAAATTAAGTAAAAATGAAGTTTAATAGAAAAGATTAAAAATTGAAGTTCATTCAAGAGACCACTATACCTTAACGATCTATTTGGAAATTAAATAAAAAACGGTTGAATATAATATGAAATTGAATAGAAATGGAAGTTCATTCAAGAAACCACTATACCCTAACGATCTATTTGGAAATTAAATAAAAGGAAAAGTTAATAAAAATGGATGTTGAATAAAAATAAAAATAAAAATAAAAAGGAAGTTGTAGAAAACGGAAGTTGAATAAAAATAAAAAGAAAATTGAATAAAAATGGAAGTTCATTCAGAAACCACTATACCTTAACGATCTATTTGAAAATTAAACAAAAATGAAGTTGAATTGAAAAGAAGTGGAATAAAATGAAAGATGAAAAAAATAAAAGTTGAATTGAAAAAGAAGTTGAATAAAAAATGAAGTTTAATAGAAATAAAAATAGAAGTTGCATAAAATTATAAATGGAAGTTAATTCAACAAACCACTATGCCTAACGATTTATTTGGTTATCAAGTAAAAATGAAGTCAAATAGAAAAATTAAAAATTGATGCTCATTCAAGAGACCACTATACCTTAACGATCTATTTGGAAATTAAATAAAAAATCAAGTTGAATAGAATAGGAGATTGAATAAAATGGAAGTTCATTCAAGAAAACACTATACCTTAACGATCTATTTGAAAATCAAACAAAAAAGGAAGTTGAATAGAAAAGAAGTTGATTAAAATGAAAGATGTATAAAAATAAAAGTTGAATAGAAAAGGAAGTTGAACAAAAAATGAAGTCAATAAAAATAAAAATGGAAGTTGCATAAAATTAAAATGGAAGTTCATTCAACAAACCACTATACGCTAACAATTTATTTGGTTATCAAGTAAAAAATGAAGTCGAATAGAAAAATTAAAAATTGAAGTTCATTCAAGAGACCACTATACCTTAACGATCTATTTGGAAATTAAATAAAAATCAAGTTGAATAGAATAGAAATTGAATAAAATGGAAGTTCATTCAAGAAACCGCTTATACCCAAACGATCTATTTGGAAATTAAATAAAAAGAAAGTTGAATAAAATGGATGTTTAATAAAAATAAAATAAAAATAGAAGATGCATAAAACGGAAGTTGAATAAAAATAAAAAATGAAATTGAAAAAAATGGAAGTTCATTTAAGAAACCATCAGATTTTAACAATCTATTTGAAAATTAAACAAAAAAAAGAAGTTGAATAAAAATGAAAGATGAATAAAAATAATAGTTGAATAGAAAAGAAAGTTAAATAAAAAATGAAGTCAAATAAAAATAAAATGGAAGTTGCATAAAATTAAAAATGGAAGTTCATTCAGAAACCACTATACTCTAACGATTTATTTGGAAATTACGGAAAAATGAAGCCTAATAGAAAAGATTAAAATTGAAGTTCATTCAACAGACCACTATATCTTAACGATCTATTTAGAAATTAAATAAAAAATGAAGTTGAATAGAATAGGAAATTGAATAAAAAGGAAATTCATTCAAGAAACCACTATACCCTAACGATTTATTTGGACATTAAATAAAAAAGAAAGTTGAATAAAATGGATGTTGAATAAAAATAAAAATAAAATGGAACTTGCATAAAAGCGAAGTTGAATAAAAATAAAAAGGAAATTGAATAAAATTGAAGTTCATTCAAGAAACCACTATACCTTAACGATCTATTTGAAAATTAAACAAAAAAGGAAGTTGAATCGAAAAAGAAGTTGAATAAAAATGGAAAAGGAATAAAAATAGAAGTTGAATAGAAAATGAAGTTAAATAAAAAATGAAGTTTAATAAAAATAAAAATGGAAGTTGCATAAAATTAAAATGGAAGTTCATTCAAGAAACCACTATACCCTAACGATTTATTTGGAAATCGAGTAAAAAATTAAGTTTAATAGAAAAGATTAAAATTGAAGTTCATTCAAGAGACCACTATACCACAACGATTTATTTGGAAATTAAATAAAAATAAAGTTGAATAAAATAGGAAATTGAATAAAAATGGAAGTTCATTCAAGAAACCACTACGCCTCTAACGATCTATTTGGAAATTAAATAAAAAGGAAAGTCTAATAAAAATGGATGTTGAATAAAAATAAAATAAAAATGGAAGTTGCGTAAAAACGGAAGTTGAATAAAAATAAAAAGAAAATTGAATAAAAATGGAAGTTCATTCAGAAACTACTATACCTTAACGATCTATTTGAAAATTAAACAAAAAAGGAGGTTGAATAGAAAAGAAGTGGAATAAAATGAAAGATGAAAAAAAAAAAGTTGAATAGAAAAAGAAGTTGAATAAAAAATGAAGTCTAATAAAAATAAAATGGAAGTTGCATAAAATTAAAAATGGCAAGCATTCGACAAACCACTATGCCTAACGATTTATTTGGTTATCAAGTAAAAAATGAAGTCAAATAGAAAAAATTAAAAATTGATGCTCATTCAAGAGACCACTATACCTTAACGATCTATTTGGAAATTCAATAAAAAATCAAGTTGAATTGAAAAGGAAATTGAATAAAAATGGAAATTCATTCAAGAAATCGCTAAACCCAAACGATCGATTTGGAAATTAAATAAAAAAGAAAGGTGAAAAAAAAAAAAAATAAAATAAAAATGGAAGTTGCATAAAAACCGGTTGAATAAAAATAAAAAAGCAAATTGAATAAAAATGGAAGTTCATTCAAGAAACCACTATACCCTAACCATTTATTTGGAAATTAAGTAAAAAATGAAGTCGAATAGAAAAGATTAAAAATGGAAGTTAATTCAAAAAACCACTATACCTTAACGATCTATTTGGAAATGAAATAAAAATGAAGTTTAATAGAATAGGAAATTGAAGAAAATGGAAATTCATTCAAGAAACCACTATACCCTAACGATCTATTTGGAAATTAAATAAAAAGAAAGTTGAATAAAAATAAAAATAAAAATGGAAGTTGCATAAAACGGAAATTGAATAAAAATAAAAAGAAAATTGAATAAAAATTGAAGTTCATTCAAGAAACCTTATACCTTAACGATCTATTTGAAAATTAAACAAAAAGGAAGTTGAATAAAAGTAGATGAATAACAAAGGAAGATGAGTAAAAATAAAAGTTGAATAGAAAATGAAGTTAAATAAAAAATGAAATCGAATGAAAAGAAAATGGAAGTTGTATAAAATTAAAAATGGAAGTTATTTCAACAAACCACTATACCCAAACGATTTATGTCACGACCCCAACCCGCCCTAGAAGGTTTCCGCGAGATGGCCAAGAACCCGAGGTTACCAAAGGCCTCTACAAGAATTCACACACAAATCAGAGTAAATATATGGGGCTTACAAATGCGTATAATAAAATTAGATTACCAAAGGGTCCATAAGAGCAAGTTTGGTTAAATAGAATGGCATTCATCTCAAAATGGCTTTAATACAACAAAATGAAGTACAAAAATTACATCTTGATCAAAAGGCTTTCGCCATTAAATACAAAATACAATGAAATAACTAAGAAGCAAGATCTTCAAGATGTTGCAAAACATGAATACAAAACACGCCGCAAAAACATCGGCAAACAAGTCTAGGCGCTCCGCCTTCGCCATCACCTACATATATATATATAGAGAGGTGAGCTTGGATACTCAAAGAATGGCATAAACAATAAAGGGTTTTCATGAATGATATCCAAGGTCTTTTAACAAAATAATACACGGTATAAATCAAGTTCGTCTGTCAAATCTTTCAAAGTTTCAAGGGATGCTCATTAACATCAATATAAGACAAGGGATGACATTCCAGACAACATCCCACGCGGTAAAACCGTCAGAGGCAAGGCAAGACAAGAATGTGCTACAAATGCTTATAGTCCCCTAGCACGTACGGACTTCCAAACTTTGTGCTACAAGTGCTTATAGTCCCTAGCACGACGGACTAGTGCCACAAATGCTTAAAGTCCCCGCACATACGGACTCCCAAACTTTGTGCTATAAGTGCTTATAGTCCCTAGCACGACGGACTAGTGCCACAAATGCTTAAAGTCCCCCGCACATACGGACCCCAAGAATGTCATCAAAACAAGATATAATACTTGGCATACAAAATAGGATAATCATTCATGCTTACAAATACTTTTCAAAACGAGGCAAGACAAGACTTATATCAAACATTGCACATAGCTTTATTAAGAATGCCACTCACTTAGTTCTTCGAACGCCTGGTCAAGGCAAGTCCAAGTTCTACAAATACATGGCAAGTTCATCAATACACTTTCAAACAAGTTTCACATGCATGCAAATGATCTCAAGATGCTCCAAGACTAAGTCAAATCAAAACAAACACTGCTTTCTTATTTCGAAAACATGTCGGGCACTCTAACTGTGTCTAAGCCGAGGTTCCACACCTTCGCCGAGGTGAGGTTCCGAGGCCACATTCAAGGGCAAATGAAGTCGAAAAATCTGGTTTTCCTCGCCAAGAACATCAAGAACATGATCATGAAGAACATGAAGATATGAATGCAAAGATCATAACTTGTCATTTACAAAATCGAAGTTTTCATGCTATGAGTTGGAAAACATGGACCCGGCACCTGCATTAGAAGATCTTGGTGAAACAAACACAAAAGCATGAATTTCAATGCAAGCTGGATCAAATCAAGGCTTTTCTCAAGAACACATGAATGTTCATATTCTCTTTCCAAAACCAACTTTAAATCAAAGCATGACATGCAAAACAGATTCAATCATGCAATGCGGCTAAGGACCATCAAGAACAACAAAAGGAGGTGAAGATTCTAACCTCAAATCACAAACCCAACGGATCAAACACCAAGGATCAAGCTCGCTATCTACCTTCTCTCTAGAACTCTTCCTAGAGCTTTCTCCTCAAGAACAAGATATGATACAAATGAGACATTTCTAGATTTGCCACCGATATAACACTCAAATTTCGACACGGGCGTTAGCTTGGTTGGTTCACCTTAAAAGGTGATCGATTGAAAAGACAAGACTCGACAAAGCGTGTTCAAGAAGCTAGGCGGCAAGGGACTCCGCAGTAATGACATCGGCTAACATCAAGACTTCGCAACAGGTAACAAAGACATCGGCTAGGAGGACAACACTTGACTAAGCTGTACACACCTCGGTGGATGTGCCACACTGTCTAGGTCATACCTTCCCAAGGACAAAAGTCACTAAACGATAACATCTCTGCTAAGCAAAGAGCATCTCGCCAACACGCCGAGGTGAAGATGAAGGTCGACAAACCGTTCTAGAGTGGTTCTAGGTACAAGGATTCAAAGGTGAACTAGGCTCAAGATAACCTCGCAAAACACACACACACACACACACCAAGGAACATAATACTCAAGTATCACTCATTCAAGATAAGTCAAGAATGCAAAGCAAGTCAAGATTCAAATGCAAGCTTAACAAAGCAAAATCATACATAATGCATATGAGTATGATCAAAGCAAAGGTGAGGGTTATTACAATTTATTTGGAAATAAAGTAAAAATGAAGTTGAATAGAAAAGATTAAAAATTGAAGTTCATTCAAAAGACCACTATACCTTAACGATCTATTTGAAAATTAAATAAAAAATGAAGTTGAATAGAATAGGAAATTGAATAAAAATGAAAGTTCATTCAAGAAACCACTATACCCTAACGATCAATTTGGAAATTAAATAAAAAAGAAAGTTGAATAAAATGGATGTTGAAAAAATAAGAATAAAATGGAAGTTGTATAAAAACGGAAGTTGAATAAAAATGGAAGTTCATGTAAGAAACCACTATACCTTAATGATCTATTTGAAAATTAAACAAAAAAAGAAGTTAAATAGAAAACAAGTTGAATAAAAATGGAAGATGAATAAAAATAAAAGTTGAATAGAAAAGGAAGTTAAATAAAAAATGAAGTCGAATAAAAATAAAAATGGAAGTTGCATAAAATTAAAAATGGAAGTTCATTCAAGAAACCACTATACCCTAACGATTTATTTGGGAATTAAGTAAAAAATGAAGTCGAATAGAAAAGATTAAAAATTGAAGTTCATTCAAAAGACCACTATACCTTAATGATCTATTAGGAAATTAAATAAAAAATGAAGTTGAATAGAATAGGAAATTGAATAAAAATGGAAGTTCATTCAAGAAACCAAAGACACCTCTAACGATCTATTGGGAAATTAAATAAAAAGGAAAGTTGAATAAAAATCGATGTTGAATAAAAAATAAAATAAAAATGGGACTTTCATAAAAACGAAGTTGAATAAAAATAAAAAAGCAAATTGAATAAAAATGGAAGTTCATTCAAGAAACCACTATACCTTAACGATCTATTTGAAAATTAAATAAAAAAGGAAGTTGAATAGAAAGAAAGTTGAATAAAAAAGGAAGATGAATAAAAATAAAAGTTGAATAGAAAAGGAAATTAAATAAAAATAAAAATGGAAGTTGCATAAAATTAAAATGGCGCTTAATTCAACAAACCACTATGCCTAACGATTTATTTGGTTATCAAGTAAAAAATGAAGTCAAATAGAAAAAATTAAAAATTGATGCTCATTCAAGAGACCACTATACCTTAACGATCTATTTGGAAATTAAATAGAAAATGAAGGAATGTAATAGAAAATTAAATAAAATGGAAGTTCATTCAAGAAACCATTATACCCTAACGATCTATTTGGATATTAAATAAAAAGAAAGTTGAATAAAAATGGATGTTGAATAAAATAAAAATAAAATGGAACTTACTTAAAAACGGAAGTTGAATAAAATCAAAAGGAAATTGAATAAAATGGAGGTTCATTCAAGAAACCACTATACCTTAACGATCCGATTGAAAATTAAACAAAAAAGAAAGTTGAATAGAAAGAAGTTGAATAAAAAAGGAAGACTTAATAAAAATAAAAGTTGAATAGAAAAGGAAGTTAAATAAAAATGAAGTCGATAAAAATAAAAATGAAAGTTGCATAAAATTAAAATGAAAGTTCATTCAAGAAACCACTATACCCTAACGATTTATTTAGAAATTAAGTAAAAATGAAGTCGATAGAAAAGATTAAAAATTGAAGTTCATTCAAAAGACCACTATACCTTAACGATCTATTTGGAAATTAAATAAAAATGAAGTTGAATAGAACAGAAATTGAATAAAATGGAAGTTCATTCAAGAAACCACTATACCCTAACTATCTATTTGGAAATTAAATAAAGAAGAAAGTTGAATAAAATGGATTGTAACGCCTCCTAATAATAACATTAAACTCAACAATATTGACAAGCATTGATATATAAAAGATCAACATCCTTCTATTCATCGAGTATTTCCTTACAAAAAGTATTACATGTTGACAACAAAAGTAAACGCCCATGGGTTTACAACTTTCCAAGCCAACACTTGGTTACAAGAAATGAGTACTAACTCATATACACATTAAGCCCTAGGCTTGAATTTACATGTAATACATCAAAAGGAAAATAACATCCAAAAAGTCTCGACAAATTTCTAGCCTCCCAAGCTATGTCCTTGGAGGTGGCATGCTACTCGCATCAAAAATGATGTTCTATATAGGTGAGTCACACCAAAGAGAAATACACTAAACCAAATATGAACAATGACTAAAAGATTAGCAGCTGATAGATGGCCAACATGTATACATCCACTTATATCTCATTACAATTACATGACTTACAAGTCTATGTCACTTTTCATTATTCCATTTTCAGAGATACATACTAGTCAATCAATACATCAACAGATAAGCATATTAGCTATATCAACATCTCAATGTATAAGTATAAGAACTATATTATACAACCAGAGATAAGCATATGAGCCAGATCTACACTTCTAGACAAGCATATGAGCCGCATTCACGAGTTCATCCCCTATCTCCTCCCAACACTATCCCATAGAGGTCCATCCCCCATCTTCCCTAAACCGCGGAGTACATCCCCCATCTCCTCCTCTACGCACAATGCATATAAACACATAGGTTCTATATACAATCAACCAATACATAAAGTTAATGTATTCTATCAACCGTCAAGCTCCATGACACATTCCATTGATTAGTTTTCGCTTGTTTAATCATCATGCATTGTCTACAACAATCAAGACTATCCTCCACCGATAGCTCAAAGCGCTTATTTCTAAATGTAATAAATGCATGTAATGGATAATATATCAACATTTCAATTTGGTGAGCGTATAAATAATTCAACTACACCCTTTAATCCCATATATTCTCAATTCCAACATTTCTAATTCAATTCTTCTTTTCTCAAATTAATTACACGAATTAATTTATTAAGTCAATTAGGCAAATTCCAGAATTAACAAAACAACCCTAAGGTTCCATTTTCATTCACATTCCATCATCTATCTTTTTTTTTTTTTTTGCCAAACTCGTGATTTAGGTTTATTATAAACAAAATCCCAACTTTGTAAAATTACACAAAAGGCCCAAACTTTCTCAAACTACCCAACAACACCCAACATATCAAAATGCTAAAATTTAAAAACAAAATCCATATGGAGGAGTAGGATATCCCTACCTCAAAGTTTGAGCTCCAAAAAGAAGATGAAGGAAACGAAAATGCTCCAAATCACAAATTTCTGATCAAAAGATAGCCCTCGATGATCAACAACCTTTTGTAAAGGCCAAAGGGGGAAATCATTACTACTAGATCAATACCTAGAGAGAAGGCAGAGCTCTAGAGTGAGAAGCTCAACAATGGTGTTTTGGAAAAGTAAGAGAGAGAAGAGATGTGAAAAGTGATTTCAAAAAAGTCAAAACACGGAGTTTTAACCCGCCGCCTGGCTGAGCGCCAAAGCCCGCCGAGGCCACTCATGTCTCGCCAAGCGCCCAATCTCGCCGAGGGCGATGCACACTTTAGAACTTTTGCAGACAGTCCCCGCCGAGCGCCTAACTCCCCGCCGAAAGGCCACACACAAACTCCCGCCGAAGCCCAAACCGCCGAGCGGACAACACTACAGAGGAGATATCGATAGGATTTTTCCGCCGAGCACCAAACCTCGCCGAGTGAGAAGCGACAACAAAGGCCCTCGCCGAAGGCCAAAGTTCCGCCAAGTGGACAGCAAAATCTAGGCAACTACTTTTGGTTCTAAGTTCAACCAACCAAGAATAAACTCGCTTCAACACACCCTATAACTCAAATACAAAGTATGAGAGGATGTAAACAAGATTTAAACAATCGCTAACATCTATAGAACCATCAGACAACAAGGGTAAAACCCGGATCGCTATAACCTCTCCTTAAAGAATTTCGGCCTCAAATTATGCAAGTTTTTGGAAAGCAAGTTTTTCTCCATTTTAAACAATGTTATATTACAACATTCAACAACTCAACCCATTACGGCCATTCCATCTCTTATCAAGAGGCATCTCACAATATGTAAAAACAATATATATTACAAGTGCATCATTAACATGCATTTCTTTCATTTCCAACCATCTCCAACATACATGGTTCATAATTCCATATCATAATCAAAGTTCATGATACACCTCCGCTCTATAATATAGCCAATATATACAATATTACAATCAACTCCCATATTAAGGTAAGTTCTACAATACTTTCATAAACCAAAACATTCACAATGTTTTACAACTTAAGACATTTTTAATGCTCTTAAAGTTCATTAATATTACAAAATTCTCAATGCATGATTACACATCAACAAACAAGTCCTGATATTTCTCATGACTTCCAACTCACGCTTCCAAGTGGCTTCCTCCAATTCGTGATGTTTCCACAAAACTTTTACCAAATGAATGGTCTTGCCACGCAGACTTGATCCCGCCTATCTAAGACTTGAACTGTCTCTCATACGAGGCATCCTCATCTACCTCTAAGTCGGTCCAATCTAACACGGGACGGATCCGCCCATACTTCAAGCATACCACATGAAACACGCCATGCACTCCGGACAATCAAGCGGCAAAGCCAAGCTTATAAGCAACCTCCCCAATCCTCTCAAGGATTTCAAAGGGACCGATAAACCGAGGGGATAACTTCACTCTTCCTAAACCTCATCAAACCTGCCTAGGTGATATCTTCAGAAAAACATGATCACCTACCTCAAACGCCAAAGGCCTCCTCACGGTTTAAGATAACTCTTTGGCGACTGGTCAGAATAAGCCTCCTACGGATAAGCTCAACTTTCTCCATCGCCTCCCTAACCCAACGCCGACCCAACAAGGGTGCATCACCCACCTCGCCCAACAAATCGGAGATCTACACTACGGCCATACAAGGCCTCAAACGGGTGCATACCGACATTAGATCGAAATCGTTGTTGTAGGCAACTCCACCAAGGGCAAGTGCCTCTCCCACATCCCACTAAAGTCCGTGACACAACCTCAAGCATATCCTCAAGGATCCAATAGTACGCCGACCGCCTGTCACCGAGGATGATAAGTCAGATTAAAGGTCAACTTAGTGCCCAAGGCACTTTGCAAACTCGCCACAACCTAGCAAAGAAATGAGGGTCTCTATTCGAGATTTATCACACCGGACCTCGTGGCAATCTCACTATGTCCTTAATATACCTGGCAAGATGATCTACCGAATCTCTCACGCACATTAGAATGAAGTGTGCCGACTTAGTCAACCGTCTACAACCACCCAAATAGCATCACTACCCCGCTGAGTCTCTAAGACCTACAACGAAGTCCATAATGACATGCTCCCACTTCCACTCAAAGAATAGGCAAGGGTTGTAATAAACCCGCCTTTTGATGCTCGACCTTCACTTGTCGACAAGTAAGGCACTTAGACACGAAAATCGCCACATCTCTTCATACCCCGCCACCAAAATCAAGCGACTCCAAACTCGATACATCTTAGTACCTCCTGACAAAGGCTTAATGATGAAACTCTGAGTACTTCCTCTGAAGACTCAGACAAACAAACCGCCTCTCAGATCTCACACTCGCCTGGATACACCGCCAAACCCTTCTCAACCTTCCCATTGAGATCTTCTGAGGGATTCTACTCAAGGTCACCTTTTGTGCCTCTAACACTCGAATCACAAGCGAGGGTCACAGAATAACAGAAAAAACAAGGTCAAGTTTCAACGGACGGCCTGTATAAATCAAACTCGCCAAGTGCCCCCAACATCTCCCATTCCTGATGGCTATACAAGCTACATCACCTATGGATTTCGCTAAGGGCATCGCCACAACATTGGCCTTTCCCTGATGATAATGCAACTCAAGTCGAATCCTCGATAAACCCATCCACCTCCTCGCTCAAATTCAAGTCTTTCGTAAACAGACATTTCAGACTCTTATGATCCGAGAACACCTTAATCTCTCACCATAAAGGTAGTGCCTCCAGATTTTCATGGAAAAGATCATCACTAACTCTAGGTCGTGGTGTAGGGTAATTCTTCTCGTGAATTTTAACCGACGCGAGCCATAAGCTACCACTTTCCCTCTTGCATCAACACACAACCCAAACCTCTCGTGAGACATCACAATAAACTGCGATAACCCAACCCTCTCCTGAATAATCAAACCGAGCGTGGTCAATCTAACTTTCACTTCTTGAACGATTTTTCACAAGTCTCACTCCACACAAATTTGACTCCTTCCGAGTCGGGCCTAGTCAACAAAGTGAAGCTAACTCGAGAAATCCTCACAAACCGACCAGAATACCCAAATTTAATCCCAAAACCGCAGATCTCAAACACACTCTTAGGCAGGCCCAATCTTGCACCGCCTCAATCTTGATGTATCAACAAACACCCGCTCTGGATACCACATAGCCTAAGAATTTGACTTCTCCTAGCCGTAACTCACACTTCCCAAACTTGCATACAAATTTATGGGTTCTAAGCAACTCAAGCACCACTCTCAAGTGTTCCTCGTGTTCCTCAAGGTGAATAAATCAGATGTCGCCCACTTAAAACGACTACAAACGATCCAAGAATTCCCAAAAAATCCGCTCATCAAGTCCATAAAGATCGCCGCAAGTTGGTAAGCCCAAATGGCATCACCAAAACTCAGAATGGCCATACCAAGATACTTAAATGCCGCCTTCTAATATCCTCCTCCTCGACCTCAACCGTGGTAACCCGATCTCAAGTCTATCTTAGAGAAACAACGAACCCTTCAACCGTCAAATAGATCATCTATATGGTATAGGGTACTTATTTTTAACCGTGAGTCTTATTCAACTTCCTAGAGTCGATACACAATCTCAAGGCACCATCTTTCTTTAGCAAAGAGGGCCGATGTTCCCACTTGAAACACTAGGCGTAATGAAGCCCTTATCCAAAGAATTCTGGAGCCAACTTTCAACTCAACCAACTCGCCGGGCAAAACGATAAGGTGCTATAGAAATTGGCGCTGCGTCGACACTAAATCAATAGAGAACTCTATCTCTCGGAGGTGGCAAATCAACAAGACCCTGAAAAACATCCGAATACTCACAAACCACCTCAAAGAACACAACTGGTCTCATCGCACTCACCACTCTCAAAGCCGCAAGTAGACTACTAAGCTCACTCATCATGCGGATCATACAATTGGCAAACACTACCAACCCGTCCCCAAGAAATAGAAACACTCCCGCCACGGCACAACAAGTGATCCTCGTCAGAAGTAATCAATAATCGCCTAAGATGACGATAACTACCCATATCCAAAATAACATCAAAACCCTTCATGGGCATAACTACAAAGGAAACGGAAGTTTATGATCACGACTCAATATCACAACCTCTACATCCGTGTTTTAAAATCAACTCACCCCAACAGACACAACACAAATAGGAGATGCTAATAGGCTAACTCCAACTCCAACACAAATGCAAATGCAAAGAGACATAAAAGAATGAGACGACCAGATCAATCAACACACTAGTAACCGAAAGGTAAAAACAAAGGTACCTCTCACTACCGATGGAGCGCAGATTAGGTCCTCATGCAGTAATAAAGATACACGCGGCCAGAGGCCCTCGATCCACCGCCACCTCTAGGAGCATACGATCACAAGACATGGGATGACGAAGCTTGATTGGCTCTCGAGGCTCGCAGACACATTAAGCTGGCCGATAACTCTACGCCGCTTAGAACCAGACGCCTCAAGTGGCACTCAACTCAGGACAAAACCTCTTCAGTGCCCAGGTCCACATCGATAACAAGACAAGGGCTAGCCTCGCCCAAACTCGACCTCGAGGTCTAATCAAGAAGAAACACGACCTCCACCCCTCTCTGGCAAACCGCTTCAGGCCTAACCGATCACACTTGTAACAGAACTCTCCTCGACATTTCCCGAGCTCAGACTGCACTAGAAAGGTCGATCTAGCCACACCACCCCGAGATCGCGGTTATAACCCTCTCGCTCTCGCCATCACTCGCCATCTTGGTTCCTCTTGGAACCTCTATTCTTCTCCTCTTCCTCCTCCTCGCATCAAGAGCTCCATATGAGCCGCAAAGATCTACCAGATGTCTATACTCGAATGAAAGATCCACTAACCTCAACTTGAGGCCACGCCAACTTCGCTTCAAACTCATAGCAACGGCGCTCTCGACGCCACAAGTTCGTGCAAACTCGACAAGCTAGTAAATGTAGCCTCAAACTCGCCACGTATAAACCCCCCGACAGCCGGTAAAACTAATCCTCACCTTCTCCTAGCAAATCAAGATAAAACCTCTCCCGAAAGCATCTACAAAAGCCTCCTATGCACCACCAACACGAAACCTTCTCAGATTTCCACCATTGACCAGACCTCCTTCGCTTGAAGGATGCCAAGGTCACTTTCAAGATCATTCCTCGATGCCAAGCATCTCAACGCCTTACTCATTTGTTCCAACCACTGCCCGCTTTCATGGTTCTTTTCAATCCCCAATAAACTCTGCTCGTTAGACCGAAGAACTCCTCTTCAAGAAAGAAGGCCCCGCCAAAGAACTCGATTCCTCGCTCGAGAATACCCAAAGCTCCTCGCTATCTCTGCCAAGGCACTCATAGCTTGTCGACCCAATCGCTAACCCACATCGGCCTCTACTTAACTCCTCTTGTAACGCCGAATCTTATCCCAGATAGGCACTTCTCGCTTCCTAGGCCGATCAGAGACGCCCCGATTTAACGCCCGGAGGATGACTCTGCTCGTTTGCTTAGGGTCTACTACGCTCGACTCAAATTGTCGCGTTTAATCAACCAAAGAGTCCAAATCCGCAAATCGCTTTTGAGAAAATAGATTTTTTTTTAAAGAAGTGTCAAACATGGATCGCTTGGCCGTGACATGTAGTCGCCACCTAAATATTTTATTTTGGGAAATTTAGAAACCCCGACTCGATGCCAAAGGCCACGCGGTCTCATCACCAAAGTTGCCTCGCCGAACTTGGGCACGATTGAGGAAGGTCACTATGAGTTATTCTCTCGCTCGATCAAAGATCGCCTCTACTAACCGTGATATCTTGTTTTTGAAAACACATGCTTTTATTCCTAATTAGCCTAGAATTACTACGTGATGACAAAGAAAACAAGTATAGATTAGATCGCTTAATTTGGAACAAAGCATTGCATATCCATTTGTTTGAAAATGGTTAGAGATTTGCTACCGCAAGTAGGCTAAAATACGGATTTCAATGAATTATTCCAATTCAAACAATCCAACCTTCATCCGCAGTATTCAAGCTTATATCACATAAGCCTAGCCTCATGGTAATCATGCTATTATGGCAACACTACACGCATGCGGTATGCTAAAGCATAAAAGCTTACCTAGTACTTCAAGCCAAAATAGAAACTAGTTAGTAATCACATGCATGGTCCTAGTTCATGTTAAGATGACTAATGCAACACAGCAAAATGCAACAGAATAGGCTCGCTAATCTAAACACGATACGATGATGCTACGACTAACACGATTCAACTTGGAACTGAAATACAATGCGCTTAGTATGATGCTACGAGTCTGATGCATGCAAGACAAATGTATAGATGCACACATGCATAGTATAAGGTATGCTAATTTAAATATGTCCTAATACTAACCATCAAAGGTGTAAGTAAAGGGAGAAAGAAGTGGGGTTGGAAGACATGCACACACGCATCCACACTTATTATAAATTCGCCTCGCCGAGGGACCAAAATAATAATACAAATTAATTAACCTACAAGCTAATTAACTATTAAGGCATCACTTAACTAGTTACAAATTAACTGCTTAAGAAAGCAAAGGCCCTGAAGAGGATCCAATGCTGCGTTTCGGGTTTGCTCTTAAATCCAACACCATGCACAAGTTTGCCTCTTTTCCCCGCTCGCCTCCTAAAATGGCACAATCAAGGATGCTTCTTCGACATTGTGGAACACCACCAAATTAAGAGGAATGGCCACCGCCAGGAAATGGTCATCGGCAAGAAATTGCCATCGACCATCGGCGGATGGCCGGTCGGTGACTAGAGATGGCGGCCGCCAAATCTTCCGCAGAACTGCTTTTGACAAAGAAAGAGGGCAAAACATGGCATGGCAATGCATTTCAAGCAAATGTGCATCACCACATCCCTTTATCATGTTTGTGACTCAGGGGGTATGGTGTTCGATTCTCGACCACCAATCGCAGATTTCAATGCGTGATGGCCCAAGAAGCTAAGTTGTGCATTTTAATGTCAAATGTGATGCACACAAACACATAAGGAACCCAACCTCAATCATGGTGATTCAAGAGAGTAGGCATGCATGCCAAAATGCAACCTACATGTGAGCTAAATATGCAATATGAGCATGCAAGGCAATGTACATTAGGCACACAACCTATAAACAAGCATGCAAGGCATGAAGCAATGTAACAACATAAAGAGTGGACTTAAACTAATTTGGGCAGCCCTCAACAAGGCCCAAAATATGTTGGCCAAAAGCTATGGAAATGGGGCCAAATGCACATACAACCATGCATGCATACATGATCCAATTCCTAGGCATCAAAAGGCAACTTTACACACTAAAAGAGGATAAACATGGACAAATGGCATGTATAGAAAGCTCTGAAATCATGTTAGAAAAGGTGCCAAACCAAGTAAACAAGACAAGCATGGTATGCAACAATGTCCAAAACTCAAGGTAAGCCAAGGGCTTAAACCATGGCCATGCCAACTAAGCCTCAAAAGGCTATAGGGACTCAAACCATCCCAAGGCAGACCAAAGCAAGGGTAAAGGCACACCTAGATGGCATCTAAATGGCCTAAACATGGAGCATACAAAAGGGGCCAAACATGGAGCATAAGATGACAAACCTTATAAACTATTAAAGGCATCAAATGCAAGCATACAAGCATACCATGAGGACTGAATGACATGATATGGTTCCAAACCACTCAAATGATACAAGGATAGCATGCTAGAGGGTCCGACATTTAGGGTCTACAAAGGATTACATGGTAGCTATAAAGCAAAGCATGGATGACCCAAATGACCAAAAAAGTCCTAAATCATGCCAAATATGCATAAAGCTTCACAAAGCTAAGCCAAAATCATGCTAGAAACAAGGCTCAAAGCACAAAACATGTTAAGGCAATTCATGGCATTACAAGACAAGTATGATAAGCATGCAGTGGTGTGTCTAAACCAAGTAAAAACAATGCTATATCATGGCAAAATAAGCACAAATAACACTTAAGACATGGCCAACATGAACTTAAAAATGGTGCTCACACATGAGGCTAAATGGCACTTTTTGAAGACAACAAGGAGAGGGGTTGGCCTTCTTAGGGACCTGAACCAATTATCCTCACCACTGAAATCTCTCAAGATTTCAATGGTGAGGAGGCCCAAACAAGGTGGTCCTGAAGCTCACCAAAACACACAAAAATGAGGCCAAACAAGGCCTAAGAGGGGTAAACCACCCCAAACACAAAAGTGACCTTAATGAAGTTTAAAACAAAAACAGAACTTTTTTATGTTATACAGAAAGCTCAAATCAGCAAGAAAGACAGGATAAAAAGTGTGCAAAATGGGGAATAAAAGAGGATTAGATGCTCACCCTTGTAGACCAACGGGGACAGCAGCCTTTGGTCCCAAAAACCAGTTCCTTAGCCTAAGTGAAAATGGCCCAAGAAGCTTAGATAGATGATGGAGAGGTGTGGTTGAGAGGTGGTGTAAATGGGCCAAGAACCAACACTTATGGAGCTTGGATGTAGAGATATAGAGAGATACAACTCTTGTATGCCTTAGACCAATTTGGAACCCTTAATAGAAGAGAAGTTCTTCTTTTATAGAGAAGATGAAGTTTGAAGTCAAGAGAAGCTACAAAAAGGGTTTGACAATATGTCAAGCTTCTAGAAGCTGATTAAAGGGTTAAGAAGGCCAAGCTTCTTGGAGAGCAAAGGTTCGAGAGGTGCAAGCTTCTCTGAAGCTTAGAAGGTTCAAGCTTCTGGAGAAGCTAGGCAAAGGTGCGGTTCAAGCTTATAGGAGAAGCTAAACTACAGTAAAAGGTTCAAGCTTGGAGAAGCTAAACTAAGGTGTAAAAGGCTGCTTTGGAGAAGCTAAACCAGTGGTTCAAAAGGTTCAAGCTTCCTGGCAGCTAAAACACCAAGGGTTCAAAAGATTCAAGCTTCCTCAACAAGCTAAAACAGGGGTTCAAAGGGTCAAGCCTCCCCAAGAAGAGGTCTCGGCTGCAAAAAAGGAGTCTGACCGGCTAAATTAAGATGGCCGACCGACCAAACAGTAGGGTACCGGGACCGCCAAATATATGGCCTATGGCAACAAAACATCGTCGGTGGCTTCTAGCCACGGCCGGTTGATGCGCAGATGTCTCTCACATGTCTCTGGCTAAGCCATACCTCTCATTTCAAGGCAAAACACA